>VZRO01005199.1:214827-287596 GCA_013397915.1 Daphoenositta chrysoptera | reverse complement strand
AAAAAAAAAAAAAAAAAAAAAAGGGGTTTGCCTGTGCTTCACTATGTCTGCCCAAACACAGATCCACATTGGCATCTTGACCATGATCCCAGCTGGTCTCCATCTTCTTTCTCCCTCCATAGTCAATAATAATTTCTCAGTATCTCCTTCAGTATCTTAATCATTTTATGCAGCTCTCTGACTTCCTCTCGGCCTCATCAAGAGCTGTCAGTTAAGTGGCTGGGCCATTCATAATGGTCCGTGCAGCACTTTGTGCTTTACTGCTCCATATTTTTTACTGGGAAATCCTTTGGCAAGGCAGCTTTCCACTACAGGACTAGTGATAAAAGGAGGAAGCAACCACTTCTGAATTATTCTGCTAGCTGGTATATATGATAAAAATCAGGAAAGCTGTAATAAAGAATGTTGATAAATTAGAGGTAAATTTGGAAAATTATGGCAATACCAAGGGATCTAAAGGAACTAACTGAAGATCACTAAAATGCCTAAATATCCTCCCCAAGTAAGGGTGTTAAAAAGGCTTCACTAATTTCACAAAGCTGTAATGGGTACACATATTCAGGGTGCAGCCTGAAAAAAACAGGTAAACGGCAGAGGATATTAAGAATCAAAACTCGAGGAGAAACCTTACATGGTTCTCCATGTTTCTCCAGAAACCTGGACATGGTTCTCCATACCTGACCACATGGCACAAAAAGCTGGACTACCAAACCAAGGGCTGCCACAGCTGCCCTCCTTTGGCACAATCACAGTCACCCCTGTCCCATGAATGCTGGGCATGACTTAAAACAGTCTGGATTTTACCCCTGAGAATTAAACCTCAGACTCTCATCAGAATGAGAAGCCAATATTTCCATAGAGGGCCAAACAATTACCCTCCCTGCCTGCTTTGCCTTTAAAGCATGGGTGTGGTCATTTGGAGAAGTTTATATTAAAGTGGTGAAAATCATGTTTGATACCAGTCAGAGGATGCAGCCACAGGATGCTGTGACATGCTGCACCAAGTGCTGCAGCACAGTTTCCAAAGTGAGTTACATGATTTGCATGGAAACAGACAGGACTGGCAGCAGAGCTCTGGCATCCAAGGTTCCAAATCTGAGCCGTAACCACAAAACTCTTTCCTTCCTCCCACGGCTGCGCTTGTGCAGCTTCACTGGGGGAGGGGAAAAAGCCGTCAGTGCTCACTAGCTGGAAAATTAACTCAGTACCAAAAGCAATCCTGTTTCCAAACTTTTAAACTACAAGGACTTAAGGGAGGGAAGGGGTAAATCTATAAAACCAGGTAATCTACAGTGTTCTGCTAACTGTAATCTTTATAAGTGAACTACTCTCCAGATAGAATAGGTATTCATTGTCACAAAATCGCTGGAGTAAGAACCACAATAAATTGTTGCAGCTCCTTTGAAGTCCGCCAAGCTTCTGCAAGCTGGGCAGGCCGAGGACCAACTTTGGAAAACTCTCTCTTCATTTGAATATTAAGAGGACTAATAAAACAAAGAGGACATGGTAAGTTCTGGAGGCTTTTCTTTAGTTGCCAAGGGACAATTTGGATGTCAGCATGGTTTTTAATAGCTCTCTCCACTCTAGTCCTTTAGTTGTGCTTACAGAACCAGTCGCAAAGAGCATCTCCCGCTGCTTTGCAGATTAATTACCCAATGTTTGGGTGAAGTGCTGTGTCAGTGCTAAATGTTTTTGCTTCCAGCAGCACCACTCTGCAGTGAATACAAGTGGCCACTTTGGGAGGGCCACAGTTGCTTCTGCGAGACCTCCACGTTCCTCAAAGCTGTGTTCCACCCTCCTCTTCAGCAAGAGGGATTTCTCCAGAGTTGGAGATACTGGCCTGCTCCAGCAAGCATGAACACAAGCAGCAAACACTGCGTGTTGATCCAGCATTTCATGCACACTGAGACTGAATACGAGCCCTCAGAGGATGAACCCTGCCTGATTCAGTGTTAGCATCCATCAAATCCTGCCTCACTACTCTTGTTACCCAGCTTGGCTGCCTACAGTGCTTTTGTTCTTCCCCCTTCAATTTCCTGTGCAGTTGGACCCTATATAATGATCCCCATGGAATTTATGCAGCCACAATGCCTAGAGACAGTAAAATGTTACAGTAATGGCTGTCTTATGATTGTAGAAGAATGCACGGATTCTGCAATGATGGTGGCTCCCTGCAGAGTGCCCAGCCATAGAAAGCAGGACTTTAGGGTCAGGAGTAGCTGCTTCTCACTCCACCCAGCAGTGGCTAATAAGACCCACAACAAAGAGCAATTGGTGTATTTCCCACAGTCCTTGTGACAGTGCTGTCCTGTCTGCAGAAGTCCACATGTGTGCTTTTACATTGGAAAGTCATAAAAAGTCCTCTCCTTGCCTGTTTTACTCAAAAGACAGCCATCATCACATCCTACATTCAGGAGAAGTGATCTGTGCTTAGCTGGCGTGTTCCCCTTAACTACAGCTGCCTCATCTCCTTTTTGCTCTGATATCCTCTCAAGATCCTGGGATGCTGCAGCAGCTCCACTCCTCCCTTGTCAGGGCATTATTTGAAAGAATAGCCTTGGCACTATTCCCTCCTACGTATATTATGAACCAGCTCATGCACATTCATCACCATTTCCAGGACAAGGAGGAGGAAAGTAAAGAGCAAATCAGAATCAGGCTTTGTTTTCTCACCATCTTTTTAGCAGAAGTCTGGGAAAAAAGAGGAAGCTGTAGTGAGAACTGAGGTTCCTCTTTATGGTACCATAGGAATTTCCTATAAGATGGTGTGTGCATTTTCCAAGGAATTTAGTTATTCACTCAACACTTATGCTGAGACTGTCCTAGGGGGAAGAGAGACGGGAAGGAAACACTCATAGAAAATATATCCATACACAGGACACTTGTATTAATGCAAGGTTACGGCTCATTGCTGAAATACACATGGAAAAAATTTCACATCACTTTTATACTGCTGGCTGAATTATTATATTCCTAAAAGGAGCATTAGTGATGTGATGGAGACAGACTTCTCAGGTGTACACAAGAGGGACAACAGGCAGCTTAATCTTACTTTGAAGCTGACCCTGCTTTGAGAGACCTCCAGAGGCCTCTGACAACCCCAGTCACGCTGTGGTTCTATGATTAAAAATGAAATGTATGCTATGTAGAATGTTTATTAGGAGGTAACAAGATTTTTAAAGATGCCTGATTTCTTCAGTACTAAGCTTTTATTTGAAGTCATCAATATCTCCCAGAAATTCTCCCTGAAATTGTCTCCATTTCGCTGAAAACTTCCCTGGCTTTCTTCAGAAGTCAAAATAAATAAGCCGTCTCTGCATAAGAGCATAAGCTCATTAGAAATGCCCTGCTGTGTTAGATCCATCATCCATCTATTCCACCAGTGACAGTCAGAGATGCTATTTAGAGAGAACACACAAGCCCAGATACTATTTGTGGTTTATTTCCCACACACTCCCCCAGCACCGACGTTCAGAGCAGAGATGCTCAGGTTCCCTCTGGGTGCTGCTCGTGGCCTGTTTCACAGTCTCCTCTCGCAGCAGTGTCAGAAGTTTGGGACACCCCACAAAAGCAATTCTTTCTTTCTTGTGCTTTTGAAAGATCCTCTGCTGGTTTCAGCAAGTGTCAGCGGTTCTGGTGGTGTGGGGTGTGGTCAGTGACTGCTCTGCAGTCACAACCCAGCACCTCCTCGAGGATTAGTGCCCATCATATCCCCCCTTCAGCTTTGCCTTCAGCCAGAAGAGACCCAGCTTTTCTAGTGCCTTCTCATACAGCAGCTTCTCCAATCCCCAAGTTGTGCTGGTCATCTTCCTCACCATTTCCCCTAACTCTCATTTCCTTGAGATGCAAAAACTCAGATCATTCACCAGACTCAGAGCATGCAAGAACCAAAAGTGTAACAGGAAAATGGCTCTTTGTCATGACTGCAACATCCTTCCTGATGAGCTCCAGCATTTTATTGACATGCTTTGTTTCCACTTAATGTGTTACGTCAATAATTTCAGAGAGCTGGTAGTTATGGCTCCAGGATCTCTTGCCTGAGTTCTAACATCATCTTTCTTGGTTTGTTACAAAAAGCCCATGCAGATATGTGAGAGCAAGAAAGCTCTGTGAGTAGGTGGTGTAAAATCAGGAGAACTAAAAATACTTAACTCATTTATAAGTAATGAGCTAGTAATCTGGATAATTAAAAATAACTACCTTAGCTCTGCAATAAAAAAAAGCTTAGCTGCAAATCCTTAACTCTGTCCAGTGTCCGTAAGAAAGATGGCCTGGTCTTTAACTATAGTATTTCACATTACCTCTCAAGAAATACATTTGCTCAAGTACTGGAGCTTGGTTTGTGTTTCTTTGCAGATTTGTACAAGTACTGGAGCTTGGTTTGTGTTTCTTTGCAGAACTGAATTTCTTTCTGTATACATTTTCCTTAGAAAATTTTTCAGGTTTTTTTCTTACACTCTTTAGAAGCAATTATGTATTTATGCACTCGCTGTAAAGGTGCCTGAAGTATCAACATTACTGTGGCTTCTTACAGCAACATCTATGTGCTTATCTGGACAACAGTGATATTCCTGCCATACTTTTCCCCCTTGCATGTCCAGCAGATAAATATGATGGATCTGTTTCTCCTACACTGTTTCCATAGATTAAGTGTTTGTCAAGAATTAAACCTGAAGAAGATATAACATACTCCTGAGATGCACAGATCCACTCCAGGACTGAAACAAAGAAGAATGTTCTTCTGGATTCAAAATCTTAGTTTCTGAAAAATTCATAGAATTCAGAGAATCATAGAATGGTTTGAGTTGGAAGGGACCTTAGAGATCCCTGAGCTCCAAATCCCTGCCAGGGGCAGGGACACCGTCCACTCAACCAGGTTGCTCAGAGACCTATCCAAACTGGCCTTGAACACTTCCAGGGATGGGGCATCCACAACTTCTCTGGGCAACCAGTTCCAGTGCCTCAATACCCTTATTTTAAGGAATTTCTTCCTAACATCTGATTTAAACCTACGGTCCCTTTGAAGCCATTACCAATTTTCCTATCGCTACATGCCCTTATAAAAAGTTTCTCCTCATCTTTCCTGTAGGCTCTCTTCTCTTCCACTCCCCTCCCTTGGAATGTCACAATTAGGCCACTCAGAAGCCTTCTCTTTTCCAGTCCAAAGAATCCCAATTCTCCCAGCCTTTCTTCATAGGAAAGGTGCTCTATCTCTCTAATCACCTTGGTGGCCTCCTCTGGGCTCTCTCCAGCAGATCCATGTCCTTCCTGTGCTGGGAACCCCAGAGCTGGAGGCAGGACTTCAGGTGGGGTCCTATCAGAGCAGAGCTGAATCCCCTCCGTCTCCTGCTGCCCACGGGGTTTTGGATTCAGCCCAGGACAGGTTTGGCTTTCTAGGCTGTGAGTGCACTTTGCCAGGTCATGTCCAGCACTTCTTCCACCAGCAACTCCACATCCTTCTTGAGAGGGCTGCTCTTGATCCGTTAATCTCACAGACTGTGCTCATACTGGGGATACAGAACCTTGCACTTGGTCCTGTTAAATCTCATGAGATTCCCAGGGCCCACCAGTTGATGAACAATAATCACAGCCTCCAATACCAATATTAGAAATGTACTGTGCCTTTAAGAGGAGTACATTTGTAAGAAAAAGGTAGGCGAACAACCAGATAATTAACTATTATGNCCACCAGCAACTCCACATCCTTCTTGAGAGGGCTGCTCTTGATCCGTTAATCTCACAGACTGTGCTCATACTGGGGATACAGAACCTTGCACTTGGTCCTGTTAAATCTCATGAGATTCCCAGGGCCCACCATTTGCTGAACAATAGTCACAGCCTCCAAAACCAATATTAGAAATGTACTATGCCTTTAAGAGTAGTACATTTGTAAGAAAAATGTAGGCAAACAACCAGATAATTAACTATTGTGACAATGAACACAGAGAAAAAAACCCAGTAGGAACAACTTCACTGAGCAGTATCTGCAGCTAAACTAAATAGGTTTATGTCATCATTCAGTTCCTGCAGCCTGCTGCCAGTTCAGGAGATGTTTATTCTCAGTGTTTGACAGCTGCTGAGTTCTGGGCTATGGATTGTGCATTCTGAATTTTTTAGTGACTTTTATTTTGTCATGGCCTACAATTATGAAACATTTGCTCTGAAGAGCTTTTAAGAGCTTTTCACACTGCTGTCTCTTTTATTGCCATAAAATGGGAACATACACAACCTAAGGCTAAATACTGCTCTGTACTGGACAATGAATAAGTTACACAGAGAAAGCCATGTATGCAACTCATTTCAAAATCTTCCTCCAGGCTCTGAACACAAATTAAAATCTTTTTATACTGACTTCTCGGCTTGCAGAATAAAACTGAGGGTAGGTGAAGAGCAGGGTCATCCATCCTGGAATTCGAGCATATCTCAAGGGAGTCCTGGTGCAGCAAACCTGATGTTTGGGCTGCCATATCATGATGAAGACACAGGAAACAATATGAAAATAAAAAACTCCATGAACTTCAGCATCATTGAGAACAGCCAGGTCTTTTATAAGCCAATTTTGTTCCATCTTTGAGCAAGTGCAGGTTGTATCTCAGATAACATAGCAGCATTTAAACCCTGGGTGAAGAATCACTTGGTTCTGGAAGAGTCTTAACTCCCAGTCTGGGGACCCCCCCTGTCCATTGCCTGAACCAAACATTGAATAAATCCTTCCAAAATTCCATTTTTTAATGAGTTTCTCTTCACTAAATGAGACAGTTCTCTTTTTTCATCCATTGAATGGCTTTCACAGTCATATGCAGAATGCAAAGGATGATCCTAGAAATAGAGCTGTGGAGATGGCGTGGAGAGCCAGAGGAGTTAGGACCCTGATGGTTGAGAGAGGCCACCTGTAAGTAATTAGCTCCTGCCTGAACTGGGATGTCCTCTCCTCTGCCTTTGAAATTGCTGTGGCCAGGCCTGCCTGTGCTGCCTTCATTGTTACTAGCTTTAAAAAAAAAACTATAATAACCAGATTAGCATATTGACATCATAAACCCAGCTACATGTGAATTAAGTGCATCCATTCTCAAGCTGTGAGGTTATTTAATCAAAACCACCCAGGAGAGGAAATATTTAGGGGATTTGTGATGTCAGATCAAGACCTGGAGTGGTGGTGGTGGGTGCTGCTGCTGCCATAGCAGTCAGTGATTAAAAGATGATGTTTGTCCACAGCCAGCACTGAAACAAGTTGTTTAAAAGGGATGTTTGTTTACAGCACAGTAGTGTCTACACTTCTGCTAAACCCATCTGCTCTGTGATGTGCAGAACTGCTTTAAAGCAGCTCAGCATGTGGGTCACACTGCCTGGGGAGAAGGAGCAGCCTGCTTGACCCTACCGTCCTTCCTTTCCTCTTCATTTAGCAAAATCCTAACATCAAACAGGAAAGAGAACAACTGCAGCTGCCTTCTCAGAGGTGATGGGCATGAGAATACTTTTCTCACTCTCCCAGTAAATTTCAGCTGTCAGATGATGCCAGTGGATGGAGGTGTCAAGCAGGAGCAGGAACAGTCACATGGAAGGAGTTGCACACCCACCCTTGGCGCTGGGAGAGAAATTTCACGTGGAGATGCAGCCTGTGCTCCAGGATGATTAACAGATGCCATACCCAGAGTCAAGGCAGCCTTTGGAGTCTCCTACAGCTCAAGCAGGAAAAGTTTTAGAAACACTGTGGTACTTTAAGATCAAGGGACAGACAGTGACACTACATGACACTACATGGTGGAGACTTGGTCTTACATCAGTGATGTTTCCTGGCTCTTCTCTTGGTTTGAAGAAAAGCTCTGATCAGCTCAGCTTCACACACCTTTCTGAGCATCTGTGCCCCCCTTGTTTGCACCCCACTCTGCACATTGCTTAGTTTGTGGTGTCCTTATCTGTGCAAGGGGAACAGGACAGCAATCCTCCCCAGAACCACAACTGCACCTTCCACATTTCGCTTGTCTCTGTATTTCATCTCATTAGCTGTCAGTATGATATGACCACAGTCACCATAAGGGAGACAGACCATCAGCCTTGTTTGTCTTTGCTGGGAGAAACATCTCTTGATCCATGGGCTGGCTGCTGCTGTAGTAAACAGTATAGAAAACAGCTTGGGCTCAATTTCCTTCCAGTTCATTCTGTTCTCACAATGAACACTTTTCGTGTCTTCTGTTTAACACCAGTCTGTTGCCATTCATGGGCATGCAAAAACAAGTGATGTTATTGCACAAGACCATATCATATTCAGCTGTGGACACTGTTTTATTTCATTTGGAAAAACATACACCACATCTGGCAAGAGTGGTATTCCTTTGATTAAAAACAGTGAGCTACATTTTGGTCTGACTCCTGTTTTGCTGAAGTTGTACAGCTGTTAAATATAATGCATGTGAGTATTAAATAGTGTTTTCTCTGTGTTCATGTGAGCACATGCATGTGGGGAACTGGCAAGTCTTCCTGCCTTAAAAGACAAATGGGAAACATTTGAGCTTGGGACAACAGAAGAAGACCTTGGACAACTGGATGACTTTGTGAGTGAGGGGGAAGTTCTCTCTGCTGCACTGTGAAGTGTGGCCAGCCAGCCTTGGGGAGACTTGTCACACACAGAGGGAAAAACAATCCATCACTCTTTGCCTCAGCCACAATTTTCATCTGAAAAAATAACTTTCACCAAATAACTGCTAATGTTGTTCTGTATAACCAAACTGCAGAAACATAGCCCTCAGAAGCCACGTCTGACACCAGGTGCTGCAGCAGATAAGCAGAATGATGGCAGAAGATGCCCTGCATCTGCCTTAGAAACCTTACAACCCACTGCAGCTCTTCCTGGCAGCAGTGAAGTCCAAAATAAACCATGCTGAACATGAGGAAAAATTCTCCAAGGTTGAGCAATACTCTGTGTCCATTGCAATCACATTCAACATCTGTCAGTGTCCTCAGCAGGCTACTGCAGTGCATCTTGCTGTGGGGGAGGCAGGGCTTGGGCTACCTCTGCCCCAGGGCTGCTTTGTCGGTCAGGTCCTGTTAGACTGGCATCTCTACTGGCAAAGTGAAATTATGCTGGTACAATAAAAACAGTTCCTACTTTACCCTCAAAAGACCAGATTTTTCCAGCGAGAGCATTTCTAACAGGGATCAGGAGAGCAGCACTGTTACAGCTAAATCTCTGCTCCCAGCCTCCATGTGACTGGGCAGCATCGTGGGTGTGCTTCAGCTGGGATGAAACCACAGGGAAAACATTAAGGCTGCAGCACATCACCCTCAGGCCAGCACAACTGAGGATAACTGTATCAGTAATGGGCTTTCTGAAGCCCTATTGAAATATAAATATGAGTCCCTATCCTCCCTGCAAGTAGAGGTGCAGGCTGCCTCTTCTGCTCCTCCCTTTGCAGGCCACTACTAGATTTCTTTGCTTGAAATAAAGTCCAGGACAACAAGGGGGCAAAGTACTCTGTAAAGATAGCCCCTGCTGTCTTCATTCCCCTACACTTCCCAGGTCTGGGACATCATCAAAAAATACCAAATTGTGGACCTGGACTTCAATATCAAGGTGTGACATTTTTAAAGAAACCAATTCCTACACCAAGCAGTTAAAAAAAAACAAACCACATTTCATATATGAACCTATTCCACTGGACTGTGCCCTGTATTCAGAAGGGATATTTTCTCCTCTAATATCACTACAATCAATCCTTAAATTACACTGGATGCCTTAATCAAAACATCTAACATATATATCAATTCTGTTAATCCTTTCTGCACGGTCCAACTTCACAGACACCTCACAGCAGTTACTATTATTATCATATTCCACAGCATCCAATCACTTCTCATTGCATTCACACATCTAGAAACCTGTCTCCCCCAGATCCCTGCAATGTTGCCATGAGCCTGCAATTAAAAAAAAAAAAAAAAAAAAACAAACCTGCGCCCAACAGAAGAGGAAAGCAAAATATTTAGGTCAGCTCAGAATAAATCAAATTGAAATAAGAATCTGTTTGGCAGCAACATTAAAAAAAATAATGATAATTCAGGGGAGGAAAAAAGAAAAACTCTTACTGTGATGTGCTGCTTAGGTAAGTTGTAATGCAGGTGTTTGATGGAGAAACTAGGTCAAGTTTCTCTGAGACGTGGGCAAGGCCTCAGATGTTTTTTAGCATCATAGGAGTCTGTGGCACTTCCAGGCACTCTGGTGAGGAGACAACACTGAGGCAGAGCTGTTTTCATGTGGGTGCAATGGCAGACAGTGCTATCGGCTGGGAAAAAGGTCTACAGACCATTAATTTGCATCTCTCCCCTCCCCGTCCCTGGGAAATCAGCTGCCGAGAACTGAGACGAGGTGCCCTCCCAAAAGAACTGATTTGCATCTAGTAGAGAGCAATAGAAAATGAAAGAGGGTTTCACTAATTCTTTGTTTGGGTTTCGTGTTTCAGCTGTTTAATCAGAAAAGTACATTCAGCATGTAAAGCACCGCAGGGCCCACGGTGAGATGAAACACAGCTTCTCCAATGTGAACCCAGGTATGAACACAGGGCACAGACCTGGCTACCTCCCCCACCAAGGGCACCTGCCTCTCCCCTGATGGGAGACCATCATGAGACCATCTGGGAACTGGGCCCATCCTGCATGGACACAGGGCAGCACTGAGAATCCATCCCTGCCACCTTCAGCCCACCCAGAAACCACCCTCTGTCACCTTGAATGGGAAGCTGGGTCACGCCGAGAGCAGGAAAGGTGCCAGATGTGTTTCCATAAGGCTGCACTCCATGGCATGGCCAGAAAGAAAACACATTGGTTTCACACAAACACCCTCTTCTGCTTTTCTCAGCTCTGACATCAGACTGCAGCATCCCAGCCTTTGGACCAGACGGTGCAAGAGCAGCGTGTCTCATCATGGCATGGGTGTTAAATGTGTCCAAAACACCAGTTCTTAAGGGAATGTGAGCTAGAGGACCCCAACTGCTGGACTGTGACTATTAAAAGATGGAGAAGCAAACTGGCTGCCAGTCGTGCCAAAGACCCCTCATATTTTGTCACTGCTACTACCCAGCAGGTCTGCCTTTTCTAGTCCACTTCAGGTGGCACTTGAAGGATCTGCTCTTGCTTCAGCAGCCTCTCCATTCACAACTCTCTGACACAGCTCTGGTGATGATGAAACATTTCCAGACAAAAGGTCCTTCTTGACTCAACCCTCCTGACAGGAAAACAGAAGTAAGATACTTCCCCATGTGTGTGACACATGACTCACCTTCTTCACAGATCTCTTTCCCAGAATAAGGAGAAAAAAAAAAAAAAAAAAAAAAAAAAAAGGAAGTACAGCTGGAAGAAAACAGCAGAAACACATCAGAAAAAAAAGCAAGCACTGAAGTCATATAAAAAAAACCTGCTACAGACAGCTCTACAAATCTACAATATCATCACATGAGGTTATCAGGAAGAGGCCTTGGAAATACAGACAGCAGCATGATGTGGTGTGAGTTAAGTGTTTGCAAGAGGACAGAGGATTCAGGACAGCATCCAGGAAACTGCTGTTAGTGTGATATGTCAGGCCATACTCACACTGCCAACATCTGAGTGACCTGCAAAAAGCATTTGAGAGAGAAGGTAAATGAGTTTCCGAGCTTTGTGTCCCTGCTGTTTATATCCTGCTTGTCACCAAGGCAAACTCAGCTGAACAGCTCTGCCAAGCCCCAGCTGCCTCCCCGTGAGCAGCAGTCCCAAAGAGCCACATCTGCCCTGTACTATTGCCAGCAGTAGGTCAGAATTTTGCCCTTGGTTTACCCACTCGTTTTTCTGGAAAGGAAGGGTGGGATCCACCTGAACAGATGAAGGTAAATAAAATACAGAGGAGTGCATCTCAGGCCATCACTGAGTCTCCTCTAGCAGTGAAATGAGAGGAACCAGCACCTGGAGGCAATAATCCACCCCACCTAAAGGCAGCAGGTCTAGGGGAGCTCGGAGGGCTGATATCTCCCCAGTGGCAATGCAGGGAGGCCACCTAAAAAGCCCAGGCAGGGATGTCAAAAAAGAGGGGACTATTTCCATCCCCACATGCTGGCACATGATGCAATATAGCTAGTCCATGAGACACTGACACCCAGGCCCAGGTTTGGTGATTCCCTGAATGAAGCCAACCACCAGCTTTCCACTTAAATCAAGGCACCAAAGAACTGGGGGAATTGTAACATGCTTCCCAACTGGTCAGATTTGGTCTGTTTTCATAATTTCTTAATTCTTCTGAATTAAGCTTTTCTGTTATCTAATTTCTTGAAGCAGTGGGGTTTCCTCCCCTTTATGTAGGCTGGCATAAGTGGGACACCTGTGCAAAATCTGACACGAAAACAACCTGGATGACAGAAACAACAGTGGAAAGAAAAGACTGCTCAGAAAAACAAGACTGCCTTGGCAGCCTCAAGCTTTTCACACCTGTATTTGCAAAGATCAATTCCCTGGTCAGTTCTGGAATACTCAATATGTGGAAAGGGTCCTTTTTATCGCATATCAGAATTAAGCCCAAGTAAATGCCAGCTAATGTGTGGTCCCCCCTCCTTACTCCCTTTCTGAGGAGCCCATTGTGAGCAAACTTGCCCCACCTGCTCTCCCACTGTGATCCTTGGCAACCCCAGCAAGAGGTAGAGAGAAGACCTCTGGTAGATCTGCAAAGCAGAAAATGTTGCATTTATGTCCATGAGAAGAACTGCTCACTAGACACCAGTCCTGCTCACCGGAAGAGGCAACAGCTTTTCTTCTAATGCCACCCCCATGTGGTTTGCACTGAAATCCCAAAGCCTCCTCCTCCAGCAGCTGAGCAGACAAACCACAGCCCAGCCACTTTCTCTCTCTGTGTTTCAGTTTTCCTCTTCGCAGAAGGGATAATAAAATTACCCAGCACTCAGGAATGCTGTAGCTTTAATTCATTTATATCTATAAGCAGCTTAGAGTTCCTCAGCCATAGGGGGCTCTGGGAATGCCAGCGGAAATGCTTTGCATCTTGTTGCTGTACTTCAACTTTCCAAATTTCCCTACTGCATCCACCGATTCCAATAATTTGAGCTCTGAAGTTTCTGACTCAGCAAATTCGAATCAGCTTTTCTCAATGATTCTGTGAGTAAAAATGTGCTCTTTGTCAGAGAGAGGAAATGGGGAGCAGCACTAGGCTATCTGTATGCTGCGTGAGTCAGCCACAGTTTGTGCACCTGCTGTGACTTAGTCTGAATGCATTCACTGCACTCCGAGATGCTGGTGTTGCAAGTAGATGGATTTTGTAAATCCTGTTAATGTTTCTATGTGTAAGAGCTTCCCAGAAGAAAAGGATCATGTCCACGTGAGTATCAGATCCACTTACCCTTATAGATTTTAGAATAGTTGATTCATTTTACTCAGGCTGGAGATATAAATAGATTTATCGTAGAGTGGGCATCTGGTTGTGTTTGTGAGAATGGCGACTTTCAGGAAATTAAATTTTAAATTAGCACCTCTAAGCTGTAAGAAGAGGAGAAGTGTGTGCCTCTACACACACTGGCTCTGGAGAGCTCAGTTCCACCATACTCCAGCAAAATACCCAGCCTGGAGATAACACTGGGGCTGCACAAATGGTTGTTCTGCTCTCTCTCAATCACAGGGTTTTATTCCAAAAAAGTTATTGGAATGTTTTGTTCTCCTAAGGTTTAAGCAGCTTAGGCAGGGAAAATTGCATAACCCATTTTCTATCTAAGTTTCAGACTTCGACATGTGCTGAGCTCCTTTTGCTTCGTTCATGTGCAGTCGCCTTTTGCATGGGGTGGGACTAGAGAAGTAAACAAGGAAACTGAGCTGGATAAGAAGGCAAAAAGGGTTCTGGGAGTTGCTGCTATGAATGCAAGAGAAAGGGAAGTCGGAGGTAGCAGAAGCACAGCCTGTGTATACACAAAATTGCTGAAATCTTTTTATCCACCTAGGCAAGGAGGCTGCAATGGGGCAGGGCACACACGTGCCACACACCTGATTGTGCATGCCATCACCTTCCAAGGGCACTGGCTGTTCTGGATTGACCAAAAATAGCAAAACAAGGGAGAAAAACAGTCGTGAAGGTCAGCATACTTCAGCAATCACAGCAGGATGCTCTTTGTCACCCCTGGAAGCAGCCTCTCTTGGCTGCCTTAGTGGTGGATTTAAGAATGGCATCGGTTTGGGAGGAGGAGGAGGAGGTGGGAACTGCTAAAAAACTTGTCATTTTGTCTTGTTTGTGAAGGGACCCTGACACCAGGAGGGACTGAGCTGCTGGGGCAGGGATGTGGCAGTCCAGCCATGACCCCACCACCCAAGCTCAGAGACTGGCAGAAGGTGCACTTAGGAGCTGGTGTCCAAGAAGCTGAACCCAGCTGTCAGACCTGCCTGTGTTTAGAGAGATATCATGGCCCTGTACTTCCCTGCATTGCTGGCATCATCAGTAATGGAATGCTAAAAACCCACTGCAGACTGTAAAACCCTCGATGCTGTTACCGGAATTTATTATGTGGGCAATTAACATAGGCAATCCCATTACCACTGGTGGGATTTATCTGAGTAAATCTCACATGTGTTATTCCTCTAAAAAAAACAAGCTATCAACTTTTTGGCTTGGCCTAAGTTTCCAAAGATAAATGTCTCCCCTCATTCATTACTAACTACACAGCTTGTGGCCATGTGGCGTGAGTATAAACAAGCTGAACAAATGTCTAGTATGGGAAGGAATACAATGTTAATGCAAAAAAATTGATTCAGTGATCTCTCTACAGGCAGTGAGATGGATATTTCATTGCCAGGTCTGACTATGTAATATAGTAATTGTGTGATTAGCACTTAATGACTGGAGTTTGTTTCTTTTCCTTCCCAGTCATTAAAGCCATTTTGATTTGCTCAGAACATATTGATAATTTCTGAATATATAGGCAAGCAAATCAGAAACCACAAGAGCCTGCTCAGGCTCTGTTCATTTCTTTGCACTGAAAAGCTGCAGATCTTGGCAGATAGAGATGTCTCCACCAGGGCAGGGCAGAGGATGAGGAAAAAGGGGATGAGGCAGCTCCTGAGTTGTCAACCCTCAGAAATACCACAAGTCACAAGACCACATCCAGCCAGAGGAAGGTGACTGGGGCTCCGCTGCTGTTAAATCTGGGGTCAGGATCCCACACAGCTGCTGAGCACAGAACAGCCCCCTTGCTGTGCAGCACACACAGCTCACAGCCCTAAACACAAACATTGACTTCAGGAGTCTGTTGCAGCAAATCCCCACCTGCGCAAGACCCAAAGCACTTCTCCTTCCATTCTTGGCCACAAAAGTCTTGCTTTCCAAGGTGGTTTCCTGCTTCCCTCCCCCATTACTTTCTGCAGCATTTCAGAGATTCCAAGGTAAGGCTGCCCTTCATGCAGAGCACCCAGTGTGTCTCTGCCCCACAGGTCCCTATGCCTTTTAGCACAGCTACTGCTATTATTTTCTTTTGATGACGTCTGTAACATTTCCCAGTCTGGGGAAATCTGACCCTTCACCACCACTCAGGCTGCTGCAAGTGGTGCTCAAAGTGGGGCTCTCAAGTACCATGGCTGGGATTTTCAAAGGTGTTTAAGAGGGGTAGGTGCCTATCTCCTGAAGTTTTACAGGAAGAAAAGATGGCTAATTCCTTTAGTTATGACTTCTTGCAAGCAAAGAGGCTCTCTGCTCACAGTGTGCAGCAAGGACGCTCCCATGCATGCTGTGAACTGACCTGTGTGAGCACATTTATGTCCCTGCTCATCACTTGGCCCAGGGCAAGATGTATGTAGGCTTTGTGCCAAAATCACTGCAGAGATTCTTGTTCATGTTCTGTGGGAGAAAAATCCCAAAACAGAACAAGCTACAGTCATGGATAAATATTCATCTGGCATTCAACAGAAATGCAAAGACGCATCTTGAGTTGGTTTCCATCTGCTAGTGATGATCCCAAGCTCTGTTACTGGAAGCAAAACCCAACCAGCTAATTTGTCCTTATTGCCTCCAGTGCCAGAGCAGAAAGCCTGTTTCCTACCCAGGTCTGTGTTACCAGGCAAACTGTCTGCCTGAGTGATGGACTTTATTATGAGCAGGAGCTGTGCCAGGGCTTGGACTCTGCGGGCAGATGATGACCACAGCGTGTGGGAGGGTGGCGTGGTCGAAGGCATCAGCACATCGCTCCGGGTGTCTCCTTGCTAAGGGATGCTCATACTGATGTGCATGGATGGACAAGGCAGACCCCACCATATCAGTTAGAAACAGTGTTGTCACGTAGCCTAGATGTAAAAAAATTATGCTTGGGTGAAAGGAAGACTCTAAAGAAAAACTTGTATTGGTAAATAAAACAAGCTAGGACACTTTGCATCTTCCTAAGGACAACTGAAGTGATACATCTCCCACCACTGAACTCTGCACCCTCAAATCAGAACAGCTTCATTTTTGCTGCCTGCTGGTCCCTGCTGTCCTCCCAGCTGTGCCACAGAATCTGTGGCAGCAGTGGTTGGGATAGGCCAAAACCTTTGAGGGATTAATAATTATGGAGAGGGTCTGCAGCTGCTGCCCTGGCCCTGTTTAGCTCACTGGCCTATGTGTAGCCAAAGGGCCTGACTTGGGAGTCAAGCCCTTTGGACTAGGAAGTCTGACTTTTCTCAGCGTTGTGGGTTGTGCTGAGGTTGTGAGTCTAAACTGAGAATTCCCAAAGGGACTTGAATTCCCCTGTAATTAGTAAGGGAGCCTGGAGACCATGTACTGTCCCACTTACAGCCCACTTCCACTGGACAGGCAGTAGGCCCAGATGGCTGATTTTGATATAAAACATGTTTTCCCTATTTTTGTCCCTCCCTCCCTGCTGCTCATGTGCTTGCTTCACCCGGCTGCGGCTCCCTCCTGATTGCAGGCTGGCTGTGGCTGTGACTGCCAATGACTCCCAGCAGAGCCATAAATGCAGGGCTCAATACCTGGGTGTAAGCCCACAGACCCCACAGAGCAGTGCCAATCAGTGACACAGAGCTGGCTACATGGCAGGGGAAATGGATAGAAATCTTCCTAAATTCAACTTCAAAAAACTGGAAAATAACTCACTGAAAACACTTTATTTCTGGGTTTGTATTTCCGATTGATACTGCCGTAGGTGGACATGTAAAAAATGGTAGGTGTCCTGCTGAATTAGGTTTGGAGGCTACTGATGATGTTGTGTTACATTATAAATAGTGTCTGCCTAAAGCAGTTGAATTCATTCTTACAATGCTTTTTTTTCCCCCCTTAAAATCATGGTGCCAAGTCCAATAAATTGGTAGAAGAACTCCTACTCGCTTTAGTAAATTTTGGATCAGATCCTGCAGGATTAGCCCACATGCACTTTGCAGAGCAAGGACTTGCAGACAGCAGTGACAGATTGATGAGACCATTTCTGTGACCAAGCATTTGCCGACAGGGGTCAAGTTTCCATGGCCAAGCACTAACAGACCTATGCCATCATCCTAATGGCCTCAGCATCCATTATGTTGAAAGTGAAACAAGCACATCTGGGTGCCTGGACATGAGAATGATTAATAAAGGGGGGGAAAAAGGGAGAATACTGAGCAGGTAAAGTGAAGAGTATGGGACTGTTGTTCAAAGAGTTTTGAACAAACATGGGGAGCTTGTGGATCTGATGAGTGGTTGTGCTCTTGCACAAACATCCCACACTGATAAATGTGCCCAGGGCTTGATTCCCAACTGAGGGGTGGTGTCAAAGCTGTACAGAAGTGCAGTTCCTGCTCACTTTGGGTAGGAGCTGCCTGTACATGATGGAGAGCACAGTGGGAGCAGTAGGTCCTGGGTCGAAACTCCTAATGTGAGGAAATTGGGAGTTAAGTCTAACAACTGGCTGCATGCACAGAGAGAGGGTTTAAACAAACATGCTCCAGTGAGGGGACAGGCAATATGTTCAGAAATCTAGACAGGCTCTTTCTGCCGTCTGTGTTTTGTTTCTGAATCCAGTGCTATGATAATGAATAAGCTGTTTGCTCTTTCGACTGCATACCACATGACAGCTAGTTTCCATCCAAAAGCTTTGGCCCCTGCTTGAAAGTTGATCCTGTAAAGTTAACTCCTTTGTTCAAGAGGTTAAGTATGTGATGTATCAATTGGGCTTTTTGTGGAAAACCCACAGAGCAATACATTTACTAAGCCATATATGCATTGCAGAATAATTTGCAGTAAAGGTATGTGGTAGAGCAAAGATGGATCATACAAAAAAAATGTAGGCTCCAGTTCAAGAAAGTATCCATTCAGAACAGAAGAGAATTTAAGCATATGCCTGACTCCCACTAAAATATGGCTTCTAATAACATGTTTCAGGACAAGAGTGTGGTTAATGCTCACCCCAGTAGGGAGGGATGTAGACATATGCTTAAAACCTCTGAACTGGGGCAGGGGTGACAAAAAGTCTCGATTCTGGAGTCTGGATTGACCAGACCAGGAATCAAACTTGCACCCAGTCTCTACCAAATGTGCCAGGGAGACCCACAAGGGGAAAAAAAAAATTGGAAGGAAACAGCAAGGTCATCTGGAGACACTTCAGAAGGCCAGAAATACAAGCTCGGTTTGGTTCCAACCAGAAAATATGGCAATGACAAGTGCCTGGGATGCAGCAGCACGGCCAGGAAATGATGGCACATGGGGCTTCACCACTCCTACATAGACACCTTGCTTACAGAAAAGTGGATGCTAAGGACAGCAGCCCTGAACTCATAAGATCTACTTGTTCTTTTGACTCATGCTTTGGGCATGACCTTGGGCCACATCCCCCTCACAACACAGTGACTGTTGTATCTGTCCCAACCTCCTGTGTGACAGTAGAGAATCAAGAAATGCTCTCAGCCATGGGGGCCACAGAAATCCCTTTTGTAGATGCAAAAGTACCTACACCCTGGTTGCTGTAACCATAAAAATATTCCAGGGAGCAAAAAGGGCTTCTGTAAAAGTAGTTTTGCCATCATGGAGAATTCAGAGCAAACCCTGAAAGAAAAAGGAATCTTCCTCATAGGAAATAGGACTGCCTTTGCATTGTCTTCAGTGAAATTAACGTTGCCTAGGTAGGATGACATCTCCTCTAACATCTTAATTGCTGCCACCTACCCCACTGGCAGTGGGATCAAATGCATCTTTGGCAACAGGCAATTGGCATTTTCAAAGCATGTTAAATTCTTCCCTTCTGCTGCAGTGCATCTGGACACAGAACATACTGGCAGCCTTGCTCAATGTTATCATTTTATTAGAAACTCTTGATGGAGCATATTTGTCTTATCCCTTCAGTTTTTTGTTATTTCTTTCTGGTAGCAAGAACCAACAGCCAGCGAGGTACTTTCCAAAGAAAATAGTGGCACAGCCTCTGCCTTGCAGGGCCATCAATCCCTTTAAAATCCTCTGCAGTGTTGTGAAATAAGAGAATCAGAAACCCAACCCCACTGTCGTGAAAATGTAAAGGTACTTTCAATATTTCTCTTTTCTGGGTGTCTGTGTGTGAGTGTGTTTAACCTTCGTCTGTTTAATAAGGAGGTTTATTTTTCCATTGTAAATAGGAGGATTGGGAAAAGAAGTGTTCTTGATTTCCCTGCCTTAATCCAGTTCCTGCTCCAAGGTGGAGCATCACATCAGCTGTGCTTTTAAACACCTAAAGTACTTTTCCTCCTCGGGGAGGCTGGAATAAGCAATTCTTATGGATGCCCCAGCAAAGCTTGGAACAGCACTGGCTCAAAGAGTGTGCAGGGATTTCAGAAGTACAGGCAGCATCTCATCTGATCTAAACTGGTAGAGCTCTGCTCTGTTCCTCAGAGCTTTGCCAACTCATACCAGGTGGGGATCTGGCCCTCAGCCTCTATTAATTGTCACATGCACTCAGAGATGAAAAATACGTTTATCACAAAGCAGGGAGGAACCTTCATGAGCTGCCAAAAGGGAAGGTGTTCACTCAGCTCGGCTCAGAGGGGCATTGCCTCAGTGGCACTGGGCACAGTTCTGCCAGGAGCAGGGAGGCTCTCGCTGATGTTAACCAGCAGTGACTGAGAGAGGCCAGACAGCACTTTGGAGTTCCTCCCTGCCCTATTTTTCTGATGTCTGTTATTTAACAAGGAATCAAGTCTCCCCTGTTGGTACAAAATACACCAACCAAGGCCAGGAAATGTCTTGCTGGAGCAGAGGGCTCAGAGGGTTGCATGGCTCTGTTCAGACAGGATTTTAAGGACAAATTTGGGCTTCTGGGGATTGGAGATATGGAGGGGGTGACCAGGAGCTCCCAGTGGAGTAGAGCTACATGCAGTGATGGTGGTGGATGAATTCAGAGCAGCTGACTTTCCCTGGGCATTTCTCTGCCTGGTTTGGGAGGTTTCATAAGGATTAGGGAAGGATTTGTCAGGCTGTGGTGCCAAATCAGTGTTTATCCACAGAAGCCTTTTGATTTTTTAATTGTGTCAGAGATCTCTAGCTGGCATCTCTCTCTCCAAACCTGGCCAGTCAGTGGAAACGGAAGATTTATATCCAGCCTTTGTTTTAGGACTGGGGGTGGGCAAAGGGAGGATTGAGGTTTCTTTTGTCTGACTTTAAAAAGATACCCCCTCCTCTTCATCTGCTTCCAGCTCATCCTCCTGGCTGGCAGACATGGAAACACTCTTGCCAGAGCTAGGGAGGGATGGGGGAGCCAACAATGGCCCCCTTAGTGTGAGAGCATCAGTAATAAGACAAGGCCCCCTCAGATGCACACGAGCCTTTCTGTTGACTGCTGTGGGAGTTGCCTGCATATTTTAGGAGACAATTAGGCCGGTGCTGTGTACACTGCCTATTCACTCTTCTCTCCAACCCCGGGGAGCAGGAGGAATGATTTATTAGGGAGACAGACTTAATGTCTTCTGGCTTTGGTCAGCTGTGATGTGAAAATAGCCTCATTGAAGGCAATTAGTATCAAACCCTAATTAAAAACACAATCTTTCATTTGGTTTGCTCACAGACAGCTACTGCACTGGAGCACAGTCTTGCAGGGGGAGCACAAGGAAGGTGTAAGAGGAATGGGAGTGGTGGGAAAAGGCAGGAGCATAGCAGACTCGTCATTCTGAGCTCCCACTCATGATGAGGGCAAGTGTGGGCACCACTTTGGAGCACTCAGCCCCTCATGGAGGATTGCCCAGCAATGGGAAAATCTCCATTCTGCTCTGCTGGGGCTGTGCAGTCACCTGAAAAGCTCCAGAGAGATGGTTTGTGTCAGCTGGTGCATATCCAGACAGTTCAGGAGAGACTAGCACTGCTCTCTGTGACAAATCCTCAATAATCCTCCAAAAGCAGAAACAAAAACTAAACAAGTGCTGCAGCCTGAGCCTGAAAACAGGCGCGGGTGGCATTGTTTGATGTTTGGTCCCTGCCCAAATGGGGCTGGCTGAACCCCAGCACTCCCACGAGGTTTGTACCAGCAGAAAGCCTGTGTTTTCATAGGTGCTGGGATGAGCTGCTCACCCCTTTGCTGTGGCTTTGCCTGCCAGACCTTATGTCCTTGCCCTGAAGCACAGTGTGGAGCCCCACCTGAGCTCTCTCGTTGAAAATAGGCTTGTTCTGCCCTTGTGCCTGGTCCTCTGTCAGGTTCACTCAGTGACACTGAAACCACCGCAGAGAGGGTGTTTGGTGCCTTTACAATGAAACGTGCCCTCTTTTGGGTGTCCCACTTCAAGCCGGAGGCTGCAGAATGGGAGATCACCTGTACCCCAACATGTGATGGGGAAACCCCTGTGCAGCTGGATTAAGTCTCCAGTCCCCATTAGCCCTGAGGTGGGCGTGCTCCCCCTGCCCACCTGCAAGCAGTGCCCTGCCAGGTCTCCTCACTACATAGGGCGCTCCAGAGGACACAGCAGCTGCACCTCTGATAACAAATTAAACATGCCCAGGCCTCTTCTCTGTCACTGAGGCCAACCAGCTTTGAATAGCCTGCAGCTGTACTTCTGAGCTTTCTGCTCTCCAGAACAGTGTAACCTCTTCCAGGTTGCCTGCTGGGAGAGGTGGCTGACCCACAGTGCTGTGTTTCAGATTAAGTATGAGAATAGCATTGATAACACGCTGATGTTTTGGTCGGTGCTGAGCAGTGCTTACCCTGAGCCAAGGACTTTCAGTGTCCTGTGCTCTGCCAGAGAGCAGCTGCACCAGAAGCCAGGAGGGAACATGGACAGCAGAGGTGACCTGAACTGGGCAAAGGGATATTCCACACCCTAGAATGTCATGGTCAGTGTATAAACTGGGGGAGCTGGCTGGAAGGGGCTAATTGCTGCTCAGGGATGGGCTGGGCTGGGCATTGGTCAGTGGATGGCTGCAATTTTATTGTTGTTATTGTTGTTATTATTATTATTATATTATTATTATTGTTATATGTTATTATTGTCTTTCTTGGGTTTTTTTCCTCTCTCTTTTTGTTATCTATTTTTTCACTACTATTTTAATTTTTTTTTCACTTTACTTTGATTATTAAACTGTTCTTATCTCTATCCATGGGTTTTATCTTTTTCTGATTCTCCTCCCCATCCCACTAGGGGTGGGGGATATGAGTGAGCAGTTTAGTTGCTGTCTAGGGTTAAACCATGACACTTCCTTATCTGAGGTTTCAATAAAAATTGGGCTCCTGTTCCTAAGCAGAACTGATGTATGCCATCATCTCTCCAATTTATTCTGAGGCGTCCTCAGGTTCCCCTGCATCGCTATGAATCACTTCCCCAGAATTATGTGCAGATATTTAAAATGTATGCCTGGAGTATTTTAAAAACAGAGCTAATTGCCAGTTTTGGGCTCCTTTTGCACAGTCTATCAAGAAGATTTTGAAGATTAACTGTTTTATGAGATAGCCAGGATCAGATGTTCAGCTGTATAAAGTAGGGCAGTCTCACTGCAAATTCCCATATATGATCCTTATCTCACTTGTGCATATGTCTTCAGCCTCAGGCTACACTCACTTCTTCTGCATCCTGTGAGAAACCCAATGGGTGGAACAACCTGTTATGTATCCTAGTGTGGGGGAGATGCTGTTGTAGCACTTGCCCTGGAGCCCACTGAAGGCAGCAAAAAGCTGCACTTAGATTTTAGGATCGGGCCTAAGCCTGGCACAGCAAAGCACTGCATAAACACGTAATTTACTTCCACTATGTGCCTCATTTTTAGTGACTTCAACAAGACTCAGAAGTGAGATTTTCCAGAGACTGATTTGAGGCCGTGGTGAACAGGCTGTTGAATCAGAGCCTGGCTGGGGTTGTTTCATTTGCAGAAAATGGAACAGGGTTGCACTGAGAGATGGTGCTACAGACCTTCCAGGACAGATGCTCTCACTGCCACTCAGTCCACCACATGCCAGATCCAAAGTTTTCAGATGCTGCAGTTAACCTGCCAGAGTCCCTATGGAAAAGTCCTTCACAACTTAATAGGAAATTCCAGCCTTGTTAATGCCTATTTTGGGGCTTTTTAATAATTTTAATTTTATCAGGAAATTGCATGTAAAATGCTGTAGAATAGACAGGAAATCTGCTGAATTTCAGGAGGTAGTTCTGATTTTTTTCTACAGTTCCCTATCCTTGAAGATCCTCATGATTTCACCAATGTTAAATTCTACAGGACTTTTCCACAGAGGAAATCTGTCATTTATTTTCTTTACAGTTTCAACTGAGCAAATACAGACAAAATAAAGTTTACTGTGGCACAAGGGAGGCTTGAATCTGAAGTCACTTTTCAACAAATACCTGGAGCTGTGAGTGATATCTCATGCCCAACAGCTGAGTAGGTTGTTTGAAAAATCCTGTTACATGAGCAAATGAGAAGAGGAATATATCTTGCTCAAAGCTTTTCACTTTTGCAAAGCTTTTTTTCTTTTTTTCATTTCTTCCTCTATCTGCCTTGATTTTAAGAGACTGACTCACAAAAAGTGTGCTTTTCCTAGTCAAGAGAGAGCTGTATCCTCAGAATTATCACATCTAGTCCAAACTGAATATTGATCCATGTGTTTCCTCAAGCTCCAGACTGCTTGAGATTAAGGGTTGTGGTTCAGGTGCATCTTCCTGATGAAGATTAATTAGTTCCCCTGCAGCTTCAGAGACCCACAAGCCTGCAGAGAGAGCAGCAGAGATCTGACTTTTAAATGAAGGAAGACCCACTGGTGCTCATACATCTTTATACACCCAGTTTGTATATGCAAGAACAGGATGATTGAGTATTTGTATATGTCTTTGTCTAATTGGGAGACTAATTATCCAGGCACAGATTTATGAAAAGAAAGAAGAAAGAGGGGTGAAAAAAGATAGAAAAGTAGATTATCAGTTTCATCCTACCTAATCTATGCTCCTCCATCCCAAACACCTACAAGGGTCTTCTTCCCTTCCCAGGGCTCCATCCACTCCTGCCATTTGGGCACATTTTCATGCACACACAGTGGTTGCTTTGGAATCATGAATCATTAAGTTTGGGAAAGACATTTAACATCATCAGGTCCAACCATCAACGTAGAACCACTATAATTTTCATCATTAAATCATGGCCTTAAGTGCTATATCCACACTTTTTGAACACTTCCAGGGATGGTGACTTCACCACTTCCCTCAGCAGTCTGTTCCAATGCTTTACAACCCTTTCTGTGAATTTTTTTTTACTAATATCTCATTAAATCTCTCTTGGTGTAACTGGAGGCCATTTGCTCTCATCCTTACACGGCTGTGTTATACAAGGCCAAGCACCCATGTGCTATCTGGATTTATCCAGCATTGAAATTTGAGCCATACTATCAAAGCTGATAGATAATGATAAATAACATAAAAATCAAGAGGAGATTTTATGATTTTATGCTTTGAGTTATCACGGCACTGCAGGGAACCCTCCACAATTTTGAAGTGGCTGCTGCAAAATGCATGTTTTGATTCAATGCTCTGGAAATCTCAGGTCTGCAGCTAATATTTCTTTTCCAATTATTGCTATGATTGGATAAAATACATTTTAATATCTTTGTGCTAAGAGTTCTATCGAGAGAGAGAGAGAGAGGTATTTCCACTGCACTGCAAGACCATTACATTTATTTGCACAATTCACTTAACTCTGGTCCAAGATATTGCCAGAAGCTCTTGATGGAATTATGGTTTCATAATTATAGCTTTATACATTACAGTCCTTAATAGCCTTAGGGCTGGATTCTCACTTGCAATAAATTATCAGGGCTTCATTGATTTTATTGAAGTGTATGGAGGAATGTCAACTTACACCAGCTGAAACCTGGGGTGAGATCTTCACCCTTGAAGTCATCAGGAGTTCTGCCATCAGCTTAAAGGCAGACAGAAATTAACCCTTGCTCCTCATTTTTCATAGGCATTTTACTACCATGAACTGCATCAAGACAATAAATGGTTGAAGCTAATGCTATCACAAACCAAGATGCTGCTCCTGCTGATTAAGATCTATCATTATCTCTCATATTCTAAAAGGTTGTGCACTAAAAGGTTTGATTCCCTACCACTCTGAACCTTAGGTTCCCTTTGTACAGACCAAGTACAGCAACCCACCCTCAACTCCTGCAATACCCTAATGCATTTTTATGGAGGTTCTTAAATATGCACACATAAATTTAAAGTTTCAGAGTATGTCACTGGGCACTCTCAGCTAATTTACTGTTCATATATAAGCCTCTGTGAAAGAAACAGATAAATAACAAGAAGACATCCAGCATTTCAAATGGTCAGCAAATGGATGGATGAGTTCACACAGGCTCCTCTGGTAACCTCCACAGCCTCCAGCCAAAAAGCCAGACAGTAGCAGGGGAGGTTAAAATAGTGAGTGTGGGGAAATGCATTGCACTGGGGGAAACAAATATATAACATTCATATGTAAGTAGTGAAAATCACTCACTGCCATAGGTCAGATTTGACCCAGTATTGATCACTTGGAGTGGATGCAACTATCAGTCACTTAAGAATAACTACAATACCCTGACAAGTCTTTCCCATTAAAATAAAATATATAGCATCAATGTATTTTAATGATAACAATACTTTTTGTGGGCCTAAATTTGGCTATTTGCATCTTCAGTTATGGAAACAGAGCTACTGGAAGTTCCAGTCCAAAACAGCCATTGTTTTTTTTTGGGGCAACTAAAATGTGGATGTCTGTACCTTGCCCAAAGTCAGCTTTGGCAGGCACATCAGAGATCACCAGTTCCTAAGTCTGAGCAGTGAACTTTTGATTACAGCTTATTGCTCTCCAAATCTAATTCCTTTAAAAATCAAAACAGGTCCTCCAGAGGAGGATTATTAGGGGTCTGCTAAGGATAGAACAGCACAGGCCCAAATTTACCAACAGATGAGACGGCTGTGGCGTAGGCGAAAGAAGACATAAAATGTTTATCCCTTTAAGCCACAGTGACTGATGAAGGGTAAGCTGGAGGGAATGCTCTCTGGAGACCTCTCCTGCACTGCACTGCTCCAGTTTTGCTTTCCTCTCTGCTTATGGTTATAACTGTATTGTTTGTCCTTCCACTAAGATAAACATAACATTCCCACATTTGAATCCGTTATGACAAATTTACTGGGTTCACTCAGAAAAAAGCTATCTGTTGCTTCTTGATAGCTCCACCACAGAAAGATAAGGGTGGGCTGGTGAAAACGTTGAGCTTCTCATAACTAGAGAATCCATGGCCAAGGGACAGCTGGGTGACGAGGAAGCTGCTGCTCCAGTGTGGGCTGTGCTCTCCTCAGAAGCCTGTGGCAGCTGGGGCACCCTTTCAGCTCTGATACATCAAAGAAGGCATTTGGGAAGAAAGGCCATGACAAACAAAAAGCAAAGACAGAAAGTCAGGAGAACAGAAGAGTGCTGCAGCCAAACCATTTCCAAGGAGCAGATAACTGAGAAGCTAGAAACATTTGGCCAGACACTTAGAAGTGGACAATTTAGCTTAGAGGATAATGCACTGATGCCAAAAGCTGCCCTGAAAGGGTAGAGTGGCTTTGTCACAATGGGTAGCTGGAGTCTTTCAGGTCCACTGCAGCACAAAATGTGATGGCAGGGAGGAGCCCACTCCAGCATGCTCTCCTGAACCCACATGCTTTCATGTTAACTAAGCCCTAAAAATAACATGCTGTATCAAATGCAAATTGATAAAGTCAGTCCAGGGTTTTTTTCTCCTCTGCTGTCGCTTGAAGAATGCTGTAAGCAGTTTCATCTCAGTCATTCAGTACTAACAGATGCCTCTGCTCCTTGCAGATGGAGAAAAGTGAAGTTTTCACATAGGGAACACAGTTACTCCAAACTACCTGCAAGGCAGTGATGAATACAGCCCCAGGGACCACATTTTTCTGGGTACAGCACATTAACAGAGCATTAACCAGGAGAACGTTAATTACACATTGTCG
The DNA here is from genome assembly GCA_013397915.1 of Daphoenositta chrysoptera. Lineage (NCBI taxonomy): Eukaryota > Metazoa > Chordata > Aves > Passeriformes > Daphoenositta > Daphoenositta chrysoptera. The sequence continues at coordinate 260,203 of VZRO01005199.1, read as the reverse complement.
CTGCTGCTCACCCAAAAGGAATTCAGACTGGCAAAACATGATCATAAAAAAGAAGGCATTTGGAAGAAATCAATGTGTGTGTGAAATAAAAATGCCATTTGCATCCTGCCTAGGAAGGCTCTGCAAGCCTTGCATCTGTGTCTCAAGGTCTCCCCAGGACCATCAAACACACCCTCAGATGATGGTCCAGTGACTCTGTGCTCCACTTAATGAGCACTGACAGGCAGATTAGAACAAAACCCAAAATACCCTCTGGTAACATTTCCAGATATAAAACCTCCTTTTCTAGCGAGTTTTGAGCTCATTTTTTTCTCTTAATAATTCTGTTGTAAGACAGACTTCAACATTCCAGTGACCAAGGGCCAAGACATCTGGGTCTCTGAGGTTAGAATGTGCTGTGAGGACACAACTTCCTTAAATATTGCCCATTCTCATCCCTAGAATCTCCCAATCTGCTCAAATCCACACTGTCCCCAGGGCCCACAAACCAGCTGGGGACAAATCAGCACAGCACACCCCAGGCACTCAGCTTGCATCCATAAACCCCTTGGAGAAGGAGACCAGGAGATCCATTCTGCCATGTCTGTGACTGCTGGAGATGACACAGGGTAGAGAAGAAAGTCCCAACGTGTCAAATCAATTCCTCTCAGCTACAGACAATTTGGTTTCTACTCATAGCAGTTTAATGGAGTACTGATCGTCCATCTTCAGGACACTCTGAATGAAAGCATACCTGTCACCACCATCACTACCAAATCACTGTTCAGAAGAGCAAAGTGAGCTGTATTTTAAAATCTATACAAGAGTTGCATTCAACAGCTGGTTCTGTTAGTGAAACACTCTGCTGTTAATGTATGCACACACACGAGGCACAGCCTGGTGCGAGCATGCGACTTTGGGTTAAAGCCACCGTTGCTTTATAAATTGTGCACAATCATCCGTAATCTTTGCAAAATACAAAATACAGTTTGCTCTCTGTTGCCTGTTCTGCACAGCCCTTTCATTACAGAAACATCTGTTAGAAGTGCTTTAGCTGAGAGCTCGTCAGAGTTTCCATTATAAACCCCCATATTCAAGGGGTTACTGCAACTGAGCCATAAAAAGTTGCTCCAGGCTCAAACTTGGCATAAAAGGTCTCCAGTGGGAGAATTATTTTTTTCTAAGCCCAAAATGTTAAAATACATGCAGTTAAACAAAAGCAATTCACTTTCCCTCAGAGACTGCCTCTCCTGATTCTATGTTAGACTTACTTACAAGCAACATTACTAACATTGTGCATGAGCCTTTAAAAGAAAACTATTGATTAATTAATTCATTAAGCTATTTGTTAAAATAAAGTCACTAGCTTCACAGCCTTACTTATTCATTTAAAATATAAGTGGCCAGAGGATTTCAGATAGAAAAGCAGCTACCACATAGAAAATAAAATATCCATCCATATAAAAAGCAAGGGGGAAGGAAGTACTTTTAGGTCATATTTTCATCCCCAGCTTTAACTAACTTTCCTCTTGCAGACAATGGATTTACCCTTGGGCTGGCAGTGAGATCCAATGACCACAATGACCTGAGGGCAAGTAGAGAAGCTATTTTTTTTTCAGAGGCAGCCTGCTCTAGCAGGATGGTAGAGATTAGCAGAAAGATGTTAAGTAGGAGGAAATATGCTTGTTTAGAGAAGATAAGCGGGGAAGGGTGGGTGTGCACGCGTGTGTTTCATGGTACTGCACAGATCAAGGCAGTTAAGGTGATCCATTGATCCACAAGCAGTGGTAGAGACAAAAAGCCTTCATGCAGCCTGGGGACAATGAAGAAGAGGCAGAAACCATAAGAGAGTTCAATTTAGGAAAGTCTGGTTTGCTAGTAAAGGACAATGAAGCAAAGCTAAAACCCAGGAGACCTTTGAATTGAAGAAGGGCTCATTTTTCAAGCTTGAGGCTATGAGCAGTGCTGATGTTCAGCAAGGCAGCCCTTGTGTATAGAATGAGCAAAACTCTTGTTACATCATGAATTGTACTGCACCCAGCAGCTGCAGCAACAGACCTCACTGCTGATCCTGCAGGAATTTAAGCCCATGAGTAATCCCATTTAAATTAATGGGATTATGCCTCAGAAGTGTAGAGTTAAGCATATGTGTATTGGTTTGCTGGAGCAGGCCTGGGGGGACACATGGGCTCACAGAGCTCCCTGCCTGCAGTGTTGATGCTCTTTGTGCTGCCATCCCACAGCTCCTACTTTTCCATCCATCCATCCATTGGGGAGGAAGGCTGCAGCATGAGCTCTAAGGTCTCTAAGGAAAAGCCCCAAACTGGGGGAAGTCACACAGTGATTCACCATTGAATGAGTGCCACCGTTGAGTGGCACCATTTCCTCTGAGTCAGTCCTGAACAAAGATCCCAGCACTGCTTTAAGATGGGAAACTGCGGCTGGATGTGCGGTCCCATGGAGGAGATGGAAAACAAACATCCTGCTGGTGACCGCCACAAAAGGTCTCAGTAGCTCATTTGGAGGGTTCTTTTTTTCACCCTGGTGTTTCTGGCCAGGGTCCAAGTGCTGTAATTCCAGCCTTCTGGTTCACCCTCCCAGCATGGGCTCCCGCTGTCTTGAGGCCTTGGTTGCATTTCTGAACACCAGCAAGCAGCTGCTGGAGCCCTGACGGGTGAGGGACAATGTCTCTGTACACACAACAGATGACCCAGACACCCCTAGAGAACGAGCATGACATGAAGAAACAACACTGCAGCCTTCACTCATGCTGAGGAGAGCTTTGGTTTGCATTAAAATCAGACATTGCTCAGTGTGCTTGACTACAGCAAAGTGGCTCCCCAGCCTCCACTGACATTGGAACAACTCGAGATTTCACTACGTGCAAATGTTCCCTTTAATCTACTCCAACGCTTCAGCTCTAGCAGTGAGCTCAGGGAAAAGCTGTGAACATGGTGCAGTACCTTATGTGAGTAATGCACATATTACATCCTGCCCATGGACGTAAGAGGGGAAAATTTCTCCACTGCAATCTTGCCATTAGCATGCAGCATGTTTGAGAGGCTCCTGATTCTTGGACATTGGCCAATCTCCTCCAGAGCTCTGGAGTTAACGCTGCCATCATCTGATGCCTTGTGTCACACCCTCTCTTGAGCATCAGGAACTCCTAGAAAGGAAAAGCTCAGACAAGGAATCAGTCACTTAAGTCATAGGTTATCTGAAGTGAAGGCTACCCATGACTTCCTTCCTTTTTCCTGTTTTCTGCAACCTTCTTCTATTGCAGTTGTCACCAGATCTCTTAGGTCAAGAACACTCAGATGACCCCTCCTCATATTATTAATTATTATTATTATGAAAATGCTAAAGACCTCTAAATTAGAGTGTCCCAAATGTCAGATATTTGACTGGCTTGCTCCCCAGCAATTCAGTTTTCCATTTTTGCTTTATGTGAACCATGCAAATACATGTTTTGACTGGTTCAAAAACTCTTCTTGTAAATATAAACAAATATTAAAAATCTGACAACAAAAGCTGACATTAAGTAGCTGAGAAAACTGGGATAGGTATCAGCTAAAAGGAATTTCCTGCTGCTACTATGTGTATTTCTACCTTTAGTCACTGTCATATTATTTTCTTATGCTTTCTTGTCCTCCATGGCATGACATGAGGAGATTTCAGACAGGTCCTAAAGAAGCCTTTGAGAATAGACCAGTATGTAAAGATTGGCCTTTGCTGTAAGAAGGGAATGTTCACAAAAGTTATATACTATTCTATGTATTGAAATACTTTTCCTGGGCAGTTAAATGTACTGCCAACTCTACCTATCTTTCCATTTTGAAATTTCAAGCATGCTCATCTCTACAAGTCCAATAAAAAAAAAGTCATTTTATTTGCACATTCTTTATGTGAAAGTGCTGAAAGTCATGTATTTAAAATGAGTGGGGATTGATGTGAATCTGTTACTTTAACAAGAAACAATCTGGTATTTTCATAAGGAGTTAGACTATGTTAATAGTCTATAATCTATCATGGCAAGAAATGACAGAAGTAACTTCTTGACTATATAAAAGTGTCAGGGGTTTAGTTGCTGTTTCTTCTTTGGAGAAAAGATAACTCACATGTCCATCTGGATCTAACTCAGCTGCTGTGAAAGAGCAGCATCAGCATCCAGAACAGCAGAAACAGCAGAGTCAGAGTTCAGGTCCCAGTGCCATCCTGTTGTTTCTGCAAAAGCAAGGCAAATGACCCTGGAAAAATATGGCAGAATGCATCAGGGAGAGGTGTTATCCTTGGCTGTAAAGCTCTCTCTGAAGTAATCACTGGGGGTGTTGATTTGCCTTTCTTTTATTTTGCTTTTAAATAAGACGTGTGATCCTGTTAGCATTTTGCATGTCACACTGAGACTTCACCCTAGAAGAGGAATGGGATGGAGATTCCTCAGCTGTGGTCCACAACACAGTGGTGAGCTCACTGTGCCTGCAGTATGCTGACTTTCATCCTGGACTTCATCTGAAAGAAACAGAGCCAAGGGAAGGAGAAGAGATGAGATAAACAGCCAAAGCAGAAACCATGGTCAACTTTTACAGGAAGGTCAATACCCATATTTCTCTAAAGACCTCTTAAAAAGAGGCACAAATGCTTTTTCAATATGGTTTTCCATGTAATGTAAATTGCCACAGGGATGTTACACAATGACTTGGAGGATAAGTGCCCATGAGGCAATTTCTTTATTGAGATGTGGAGCTCATCACAGAAAAGCTGGAAAACACCTGTAGGTGTGGGAATAAGTTTCTGCTGTTACTGGAATAATATACTCTGGTCATTGCATAGGCTTTTCAAGATCCCATAGCATACAACATCTATTTCTGTCTGTCCTCTGAAGGATCCTTTCTTTTTTTTTCACAGATGAGATAATTTACCTGGCATTTAGCAGAAGAAAAACCATTAAACCACTCATTAAATGTGGCCCATGATGAACAGAGGGCAAGTGACATTGGCAAAGGGAAGAAATGAAACATGCGAAAGACAAGATTATGCCAATCTTGAGATGGCAGTGTTAGAATTGGCTTTTGATGGACCTTGTATGTTGTAGTCCCTGTTAATAGGTACAGCACTGAATGATTCAGAACTCTGACCTGAAGACCAAAAAACTGAGGGAAAGTTTTCCATTGACTTCAGGGCCTTTGGATTACAAGCTTTTGCAGGAAGTACCATTGATTACTGAAATAGCCTCTACCATATGAAACCCCTGAGAAATTTAGTTCACTATGCTGTAGCTATTTCTGCCACTACTTCTACCTTAGCTGTCTGTCTCAGGCTGATCTATTTTAAATAATTATTTCTTTCTGGAACGTTAAAGGGTTGAGTCATCCAAGATGATGAATTTGCAGGGAAAGCTCCTTTTCTACCTCCTCCTCTTACCCCCCACATTACAGCACTGTGGAGGCCTTGTTCATAAAACTTCACTCCTCCATTAGAAGAACTTGAAATTCGACAGTGGCTTGAAATTTGACAGTTTGAAAATGGCTTTTCAAACAGACATATACTTCCACATCTTTGAAAGCAAATATATACCACAGAATCACAGAATAAGCTGAGTTGGAGACCCACAAGGATCATGGAATCCAACTCCTGGCCCCGCACAACACCATCCACAAGAGTCACACCATGCATCCGAGAGCATTGTCTAAACACTTCTTGAATTCTATCAGGCTTGGGGCTGTGACCACTTTCCTGGGGAGCTTGTTCCAGTGCCCAACCACCCTCTGCTGCTGGTTGAAGAAACTCTTTCTAACATCTAAACTAAACTTCCCCTAAACCTCCTCTGACACAACTTCAGGTCATTTCCTCAGGCCCTGTCACTGGTCACCAAAAAGAAGAGATCAGTGTCTGCCCTTCTGCTTCCTTTCAANAGATCAGTGTCTGCCCTTCTGCTTCCCTTCAAAAGGATTGAGGTCTCCCCTCAGTCTCCTCTTTTCCAGGCTGAACAGACCAAGTGACCTCAACTGCTCCTCACAGGGTTTCCCCTCAACACCCTTCACCATCTTTGTTGCTCTCCTTTGGACAATCTCTAAAAGCTCAATGTCTTTCTTATATTGAGGCACCCCAAACTGCACAGTACTCAAGGTGAGGTCGCCCCAGTGCCGAGCAGAGCAGGACAATCCCCTCCCTTGCCTGGCTGGTGATGCTGTCCCTGATGCCCCCAGGACAGGGCTGTCCCTCCTGGCTGCCAGGGCACTGCTGACTCGTGTTCAACTTTCCACAGACCAGGATCTCCAGGTCCCTTTCCACAGTGCTGCTTTCCAGCATCTCATTCCCCAGTCTGTCCTCACAACCAGGATTGCCCCGTTCCTGGTGCAGAATCCAGCACTTTCCCTTGCTGAACTACTTATTGTTGGTTATTGGGTGATTGCCCAGTCCTCTCAATTGTTGAGGTCTCTCTGCAGGGCCTCCCTGCCCTTGAGGGAGTCAACAGCTCCTCCCAGTTTTGTATCATCTGCAAACTTGCTTAATATCCCTTCCAGTTCTGCATCCAAGTCATGTATGACGAGTTTGAAGAGCACAGGGCCTAATAAAGATCATGACCAAAATTGCTGGTGACACCCTCGCTATGTAGGATTTGCCAGCCCCGAGCTGACCAGGGATGATCTAGACTTCAACTGGGTCAGTGCACAGACATCTGAGAGCTGCAGAACTCACCCCTGCTGAGAAGAGATGGAGGTAAATCAGGGATGAATCAAGAAGTGAAAAACACATATTCACATATCCAACAGGGATGGGAAGAAACTTAAGTGACCAAAGATGGGGAAGAGGCAGCTCTGCCACAGCTCTACCCACGCAGCTTTAAGTGACTGATCTACACTCTCTTACAGTATGGTTATGGTATATTTTACAGTATGTGTTGAATTTTAATTTTTCTGTGCAGATTTCACAGCCTTCCTTCCTCCTGTGGCTTTTACTACCCAAGAAGGGAGAGAGGCGGAACAAAAAGCTGCAAACTGAAGGGAGTGTGGGCGTGAGGGGGTTTATGTGTGCTTTGGGTTTGAAGCTTTGGCCTGAAAAGAGATATTTTTGTTAACAGACTACAAAAGATGGATGATTTGCTGTACTGAAGAAGTTCGAAACTCCTTCAACGTCAACACAGTTCATTGAAAGTTAAGAGGGGGCGTGTTATTTTTAGGTGCTAAGTAATTCACAACATTTTGTGTTTAAAATAAAATATTCATCTGTATCATTATGAGTCATCTTTGTTCAGATAGTTTACTAAAATATTCTCCTTATGTAATACTATCATCCAACATGCCTGAGATCTCTGTTTTATTTTAGAGTTGGTGTACAACAGAAAGTCAACAGATACATTTGTGTTTTTAAGGTTAATGGTGAAGTGAAACAATATTCCAGGTATAGTCACTATTAACAAGTTTTAAAATGTTGACTTCTCTTGCTATATTTTCAAATATTCTGTGTCCTTTCTATTATTATTTTTCTTCTGCAGTTTATGTGCTGTACTCCTGCAGCCAGGAACATGTGTTTCCAATTACTTGAGCTTTCCATACCAGCTTTGCGTTCAATAGCAACATTTTTTTTAAGGTACAGCTCCTCCTCCCACAGAAGTTAATATTCCTCTCCTTTTTCACACAGCTAACAGCAGTGGCTCTTGATTTCAGGCTTATTTTAGAAATCATTTGATTAGGAGCTCCCCCAGACAAGAATATTACTTTCTTCTAAACTTCTTGTACATTTTAAGTGAGAAAACCAAGCTTTCATATTGAATGTATATGAAGTCTTGAAGCAAGAGAGGGAAAGCTGATGTAATCCAGTCTGCCTTGCATGACATTTTCTCTAGTTTCTTATACAGCAAAGAATCTTATTTGACCACTAGAGCCATAATGGTAGAAATATGAGACATCATCCCATCCTTAAATTTCATGCTAAGGCCTTACAAATCCCATTCTTCAAGCATCTGTGCAACCTGTGTCTGAGTAATGTGTTGTAAGGTCATACATTGTGATTATGACCATTTGTACATGGAGAATTGAGGCAGATAGATGTTTTTCCTTCTGTCTTGGCTTAGGGCTCAACCTTATATTTGACTTTTCTGCACAGTCCTGGGACCCACAATTGGCAAAAGATCTCAAGGTCCTTGAATGTTTCCTGAGGAGGGCAACAAAGCCAGTGAAAGGGCTGGAAGTCATGTCCTGTGAGGAGCAGCTGTGGGCTCTGGGCTTGTCTGGTTTGGAGAAGAGGAGGCTGAGAGTCGACCTCCTGCTCTCTAACAGTTTCCTGAGGAGGGGAGGGGGACGCGGAGGTGCTGAGCTCTTCTCCCTGGGATCCATTGGTAGGACATGGGAATGGTTTAAACCTGTACCAGGGGAGGTTTAGACTTGATATTGGGAAGCATTTCTTGAAATCAGAGTCATTTTAGGTTGGGAAAGACTTTTAAGATCTTCAAGCCCAGCCATTAACTCAACACTGCCAAGTTACCATTAAACTATGGTAAACTACTACTAACCTTAAGTGCCACATTTATATGTCTTTTAAATACCTCTAGGGATGGTGACTCGACCACTTCCCTTAGAAACCTGTTTCAATGCTTAAGCACCTTTTCTGTGAATATTTTTTTCCAGTGTCCAATCTAAACATCCCCTGGTGCAACATGAGGCCATGTCTTGTCTCTTGTTACCTGGGAGAAGAGACCAACCCCCACCTGGCCACAACCTCCTTTCAGGGAGTTGTAGAATCATAAGGTCCCCCCTGAGGCTCCTTTTCTCCAGGCTGAACACCCCCAGCTCCCTCAGCTGCTCCTCACAGGACTTGTGCTCTAGACCCTTCCCCAGCTGCTTTGCCCTTCTTTCAACATGCTTCAGAGGGTGTCAAAATAGTGGAACAATCTTTCAAGAGGGGTGGTCAACACTCCAAGCCTGTCCGTGTTTAAGAGTCATAAGGGCATGCCCTTAACAACATGCTTTAACTCTTGGTCAGCCCTGAAGTGCTCAGGCAGTTGGACTAGATGAAGATTTTAAGTCCGTTCCAACAAAATATTCTATTCTATTGATGATCTGCATCAAGTAGACATTGGTTCCCACTCAGGCTTCAGTCTGAGAAAGGCCATGGGCTCACCACACAGAGAAAATTCAGGCACAGAGCTGCAAATTGAGATGCAGACCCTACAGACAGTGCAAACATAACCAACATAAAACACCTAACAAGAAAATGGACCCCAACCTGAGGCACAGTTCATCAACGTAAGAGGTGCAGCCAGATAGACCCAGGCTGTGTCTTGTCGAAGCAGAAGGTATGGGGCAATGTATGAATGGAGTGGAGTGGAGTTACTGCACATCCCTTCATCCTGCTTCAGGTTGGGATTCAGCCAAAACACAACTAGACTGCAGTTTGGAAGTGCCCTGGGATTTGTCACTTTAAGCAAAGTTTGGGTGATTTGACCAAGGTCAGCATAAGAGCTTGAATTTATGAACTCATGGAACTCATAAGAATGAAACTTCATTAACAATTTAATCTGCTTCCTAGGGCTGGACAGGGATCAGAGGGGGAAAGCCACTGGTGCAGAGTGTGGTCTGGGCCCCTGGCAGCAGAAAGGCTGGTCAGAAGGTGTTAAGGTGTTTGGAATAAGTTATAAACCTCTGGCCTTTAGTCACTGAGTAACCAAAGATTGACTAGCAGATCTCATATCTGACCTCCATGAGAGGAAAAGTCACAATCCCTTATTTGTATGAGAAGTACCACATGAACACCACTTTGTGGTTGCTCTGAGCACGGGGAGTATGGGTACCTCCTTCTGAAGTACAAAACTAGTGAGGCAGTGTGTACTGAAATTAAAAGGTAGGAAGGCAAGATATTTAGTGCAAGAGGAGTCATTCAGAAAGGGGATTAATTAATGTTTGGTGTTGTATGATCTTCCTCCATGGATGTGATTTATAGCCCTAAAACAGATGCTGTGTTTGAAAGCCCCAAAGATAAAGAGCACAAATGAGAGATCCTGGCTGAGCCAGGATGAGTGTTTCAACTGGTGAACACTTGCAGAGGGATTCACAGCAAGTGAGAGTGGGATGAAGGCAGCCACCACCTCCCACAAGACATGAAGGAGCTTTTCCCAAAGAGGAGCCTATAACCGGAGTGGAAGCAGCCAGAACAGTGATGTGATGAGGAGAAATATGGAAATGAGACATCTGCAGAGCCCATTCCTCCTTTGGGGAAGTGCTGCAGTCTCTGTGACCATAGCGAGTCTCTTCTCTGATCACTACTTCTCCCCACAAACCTCTCTGGTGCACTGGTAGTGGAGGCCAGGCACTGCAGCCCTTCTGAGCATGGGACACAGCACTTTCTGTCTCACTGGGTCTGACAGAGGCCACCCCGCCACCCACGCTGTCCTGGTTTTCTCCCTGCAAATGGATTTTTCTGCAGTAGTCCCAGCCTTCTGCTGGGCCATCTTCTTCTCATCTACATAGATTGGGGCCATAACAGAGAAGACTTCTATTTTACCCTTTGGCTTTGTTTCTTAGTCCTGTCTCCTCATCAGCATTCGAGTGTTTGGATTTTGATGACACACACATATGCATATGCATGAAAATCTAAACTCCTAATCAATTACAGTCATGGGAAAAAATGTATTTGAGTTATCTTCCTCTTTGTAGGTATGTTTCCATGATGGCCATCACTTATTTTCAAAAGCTGCTAATACAATTAGAAATAACATTTTTTTCACAGTGGCCTTTAATTTTCTGGCTAAAAAAAAGCTCTCCAGGCTAACAACTCATGCATACAGCCTATATTGCCTACAAATATTCAGTGCTTAGCGCATGTGATGCTTGCAGCATTTGTAACAGTGTTGACTCTCACATGTCTATGACAAGTCTCATGGCACCCATCCATACTTACAAATGCTCAGCTCCTTGTGATATGGGATTGACAAGAAATATAGCACTAATTTTTTTTATATACATTTAGTCTTCATTTGTAAAAATAGCTGAAAATAATTGCTCATATGACTTCCAAAGACCCAGATCATGAGAAGTTTACGTTTCTTTTTTTTAAAAAATCCCCTAATTCCTAAACCAGTCTGGTGATCAACTGGGGTTTGTCATAGTGTTTTTTAATGCCTGGAATTCTTGAGTTCTGTTTGTCATTTAACTTTACTGTAACAAACCAATGACAACATATTGAGGAGGCATCTTTTTCAACCATTTTTAAAAAGGAAACCAAGGAAAACTTTGGTGACAACTGGAGAATAAGCCTGGTGTGACGCCCACATTTCCAAGGTGTCTTTCCAACCCAGCCCTTTCGGCACAACTGACATCCTGGAAACCTATGGAGAACGATGGAGAACTCAGATTTCTCCACACAACATTTTTGTTGTAACACAGGTCTGTGGTGCATAATTCAACTTAGAGTTGTCTCTAAACATTATCTGGACTGTCCACATATCTTTGGCAAAAGATGAAGTCAGCAGCTACTCTGACACCATGGGGACCTCTCTAGGTGACATCTGCTTTCTTTAGTACCCTTCACTATATATTTCTATACAGCATTTTTTGTGCAGAGACGGTAAAAAAATTGTACCTGTCTTTGGTTTCCTCCCTTCACATGCCACATTGGAAAGAAAATAGGGGGTAAAAAAGAGAACTACAAAAATATTCCCCATTTTTGTCATTGTGACAAGGAACAATGAAGGAGAGGCAAAAAATGGAAGGCTTCAGGGTTTGGCTTTCCTTCTTATTTAAAAAAACTCTAAAAACAGTTGAAAATTAAACATGCACAGCCTCCTGTGCATTATTGCAGCCTGTAGCTACCACCAAGGGTCAAGTGCTTCTTGTCAAGGCAGTTTCTACTGCCCGGACCTTTTCAGAACATCAAGAGGTGCTATTTGCTTAATAAATGTACAAACATATCGTTAAACCTGTTAGAACACAGCTTCTGCTGTATTTCACTGAATGAACAGTGGGGAAAGTGGCAATGTTTCTTGTGTAATGTAAGAGCACATGGTTTGCTGCTGGATGGAGGGGGCTTGGTGCTTTTCATAGTGCAACATTGCCAGCAGGGATGCTGATCTCAAAAGTAAACCTCCTTGGCTGCTCATTTAGGAAGGAGCAGGACTAGTAATAAAAGTGGCAGGGATCTCCAGGGAAATGTTAAAATTGAAAGCCAGTGCACAATGAGATATGTTTTGTAGCATACCAAGAAGTATCTAAACAAGTTAATTACTGAAGTTTTCAAGAAAAATAGTGTTTATAGCTTGTGGAAAGTTGTGTCAGTGTTTATGAAATCCTTTTGGATAGTGTTTTCTACTCGTTTTCTCTAATGCTTGCAAAGTTTTAGTATATGCTGTAGCAAATCCAGATAGAGTCACAGGGTGATTGGGGAACTTGGTTTGCGTGTCATAGTATTTCTCTGCCACCCAGTTTTTGGTAGCTAGAGAGAGAGAGGTCTGGGATGGCTGAGCCACAGGGCTGGCCATGCTCAAAAGGGAAAGTAAATTAGTTTCATGTGAATATATTAAGACTTTTTTTTTCAAGAAAACAAAGCCTCCTGGTGACTGAAGGGTGGAGAATGACAAAGCAATGTCTGGGACCTGTCATTTCTTTCTCCAAATGTTTTATTTATTCTGTTGAAATCTTCTCCAAATCCAATAAGTAGGGCAGTAAAGGACAGATCTTTCTTTCAAATCTATAATGAAAAAAAAAAAATCCTAACTATTGTAATGATAGGGCTTGTCACTGAAACATGAAAAATAACAGAGCTTGGGGCCTCATAGGTTGATGATAACTTTCTTGAGCACTTTGTTCACAATCTCAATAATGATTTCTTGTGCTTTATCTTTCACATGCATATCTAAACCCTTTTAATCTTCAATGAACTGATTTGTCTTAATTCAGTAGCCACAGAGTTCTTTGTGGAAGAAGTGACAATTTTTTTATCAGCTCTAAGAATACCCAAAGCTACATCCTGGGGATATAGAGCAAGTGATCAGAAAGCTCAGCTGCTATGGGTACATCAAGAGTGGATGTGGTAGAAGGTTTTTCCCAATTTAAAAGCAAGCATCTTCAAGTCTGTACTAAGGCCACTGGCTTTTTTTTTTTCCTAAGGTGATGAGGGATTTTTTGCAGCTGCTGTGCCCTTCCAAGAATCTTTATCTACTCTTTAGCTTTGATAACTCTGATTGCTTGAGTTTGAAGGTTTCTTTCTACCCCATTTCGGCTGGAATGTTTCTGTATAGTTTATTATTGTCAGCTTAATTATTTTGCCTACCCTCTTCTCTGTTTTACCAAGACTGACAGTAACATGTTTCTGTAGTTTTTCAACAGAAATGTCTCATAAAATTAAACTTTTCACAATAAACACAACATTTTTTTCTATTTATTTTTTTAACTGAAAAACCAGGAAAGCATAATACTTTTTGTGGTTGTGTATAGAAATTGTTGGAGATATTTTATAAACTGATAGTTTCCCATTGAATATAAATTATTCCCCCCCCTTTGAAATTTTTCTAGACAGAACCCCAGTTTTGCAGCAAGCACTTGCTCTTCTGCTTGTAGCCTATTGAAGGTAGCTGGAGGACACTGGTCTTTTTAATTATTGCTTTATCCCCTCTCACCTTGACCTAACTCTGCCCTGGTAGGGAATGTTTGCCTACCTCTAACTGATTTACAGCAGATGTTAGTGGTAATAAATTATATCCCACTTCCCCCAGCTCCATTTTTTTCTAGAGCTGCTTGAACGTTTTCAAATGAAAAGTCTCTCAATCTTAAAAGGCTTTTTTTTTTGCCAAAATGCATATATTGAAGTTTCATGCCTATTTTCTCTTTTTTTTTAAATCTTTTTTTCAGTTATACTGAAAAGGCTGCACTTTATACCTTTTCTCTATTTTTTGCTTTCCTTTTGCTACTGAAAAGAGTGGCACTAAGGGGAAAATACAAGAAAAGAGAAGGTGAAAAATACCGTGACAACAGAAGAACTTCTACGGAAAAAAAGTGAATAACTGAAATAGCTCACTGGCAAAGCACATGGAACAAGAAAAGAAAGAAAAAAAGATCAACCCCGACATGTTTTAATTTTTCCCTGTTTTTCCACCAGTTCCCTCCTGACATCATCAAGCAACCATTTGGTCCTTGTTTCACACAGCACGTGCTAAGCAAGGCAGATGACTTCATGCCTCTAAAGTCAAGTATTTGTTCTACCAGCTCTTTGCACAGATGCAGCCACCAGTGCTCCAGCCATGCTCACAGGGACTGACCTCCATCACCAGCCTCATGCTTTCTAAAAAGTAGCTGGAGAATGAGAACATGAGGACACAACTTGAAAGATATTTCTGCGTCAAGAATTAGGCTGGAGACCAGAGGAGAATTCCTGAGGAAGGGATGCCCCCAAAGCCCCATTTTCCACCCCAGTTCTGCTGCCAGGCTCCCTGCAGCCAACACAACCCAACTCCATAGTCCGGGCATGATGTCCAAGCCTGGCCACTGCCAGGGAATGCTGTAACGAGTGCTGGTTTGCCAGAGCTTCTGTCTTTGAAATAATAAGCAGAAACACACTGCAAGTAGTAGAAGGTGCTGAAGGAAGCATTTTCCTGTAGTGCTCCTATTTTGTTCCTAGCAGGAACCTTAATATAATGATTCAGGTTAATATTGCATGTGGGACTTACATTAAGGCCATTTCAGAGGAGCTAATTGCCAGTGCCTTAAGCGAGGGCACCAGTCAGTGGGTATTACCTCTGTGTCTAATTACTTCCACCAGCAAGTGAAATTCAAGGTACTAATTTCTATCACTTTTTTTTTTTATTATTATTTCTATGATGTCCTAGGAGAATCAGAAAATCTAAAGACATGATGTTTTCTTTCTAACATGTTTAGGCAGGACTGTCCCAAAAAGTCAGTTTTCAGAGAGAGGAAGCATTTTTTGGAAGTGGGCCCTTGCCTGAAGAGTCCATAAACTCTGGAAAGCAGAGAAATCTGCAATTGTCCTCCCCCAGAAAACACAGTGAAGTCTCCATACTGCAAACATGCAGGGGCTTAATTGTGTGTGTGTGTGCGTGCTTGTAATACTATGAATTTAAATTTGGCAACTCTCATGTAAACGTCACTTTATTAATTACATCTATGGGAGCAAGGGGTCAGCTCTATGCAATATTATTGCTTCTCCTTGCTTTTGTAACTAGCTAAGAGCTTTAAATTAATACTGTAACCAAGGTAGATCATATAAAAGAAATAAATTAAGAAGCCTAAAAGTGATATTTTTAAGGATGATGAGTGAACCACAAGACACAAAGAGCGAAATCTGTATTCTGAAAATAACCAACCAAACAGGCTTCATCTTAATTTTGCTAGGGACTGCAGAGTTTGTTCCTCAGTTCACAGAATCATAGGATGGTTTGGGTTGGAAGGGACCTTAGAGATCACCTAATTCCAGCCCCTCTACCATGGAACTAGATTCCTTGACAAAATGGCATAAAGGGGGTCCCCACTGCACCACCCTGGAGTAAATCATTGCTGGGACTCTGCAAATATCCCACAGCCAGCCATAGAAATCTTGTGTTACAGCAAAAGAGAAGTGAAAAAAGAACCAGGTAAAACTACCTCAGGACTACCAGGTATCCACAGTCAGTGGCACACAGGAGTTCAGGCAGGTTGCTGCAGGGCTCAGGGTGCATGTCCTCCTCAGAGGAGGAAAATTATGTATTTTTTCACTAAAGCAGCACTGTGTAGATATCAATGGAGTTAAAAAAGGAGTGGGCAGGGCTGAATGCAGGGCTGCTGCTCAGACTTCTGAGCGCTCCGGCTGTGGAGCCCCCGGGCAGCTTGTGTTTCCAGGCGTCTCACATCGCAGATGTGATTTCAGGCTCAGCCGTGGGCAGGCAAAGGGTTAACAGGGACGCTGCACGTTAACTGTATCTGTGGAGATTATGGCATGTTTATCCAGTGTTCAGATTTCCTGTCTGAGTGTTTGGATTTCCTGAAATCCCTGCTATCAGCCCAAGTGCTGTCCAGTGTGCAGACCTTTTTCTCTCTCTCTCTTCCCCCCACCCCCTCTTTTTTTTTTAACTTTGTTCACATGGTAGGTTTTCCTTCCTGCTCTCTTTCCAGTTGTAGTGCCTGTGTCTGCTCACCGGTCAGGACATTTATGGATGCTGATCAACAATCTTAGACTCCAAAACTCTGAGGATTGCTGTACATTGGATTTCCTTTTTATTATTATTATTACTTTATTTCACTTTATTTTCTCATTTTGTGGCAAGAAAACCTGAAGAAACATGCTCTTTTTCAGCTGCCCATGGGAGAATATGTTTTAGTCTGAGATGGAAGAATGGCCTTAGGCTTGAGGACCAAATCTGGAATGGGAATTCAGACTGCACACGTCCTGGTGAGTTACAGCGCGTGGGGTTTGAGCGTGGCTGGTAAGGAGCAGCTCAGAGCCAGGGACAAAGGCTGAGCCCTCCATTCAGTGTGGCTGCGGAGCAGACTGCCAAAAGCAGATGGGTGAAGCTGAAGTCAGAACTTTTTCCAAAAAAAACAACTGAAGTCCAGTTTTCGTTCCTGAAAATACACACACTGCTCCACAGCCCAGATAATGTCTAGGTAAACTTCGCAGCAAAATGTGTAAGGCCGGATTCTGGGAGTCTTTTCTCTTGTAAGTAACTTTTACTCACATAAACAACCTCAGTGACTTTAAAAAGAGCTCATGTAAGAAAGGACTTGCAGAATGGGGCCCACATTGCAAATTGCAAGGTCGCGCTCTCAGCAAAAATTAAGTTTGAAAGAAAAATGAGCATTTTCTGATTGTCTTTGCGTGTTTTCTTGGCCTTTTACATTTTATTGTGGATCTAGATTTAAGTTTTAAGAAGAATCAGTGTGCCAACTATTTGCCCTATTGTCTCTTAAATAAGTTTGCAGTAGGAGTGACAGTGTATTCCACGCAGCAATGTTCCGAGAGGCCAGAAAGGGGCTTTCTGTTGTTGGAGGGAAAATGCTGAGTGCTGTGCTGCTCTGAATGAACTGGAAAGCTGCATTCAGACACGGGGCTTAGCTAAGGTTTTAGCTTCATTTTTGGATGTGAGAGTTCATGATGACATTATCAGCCTTAGATGGTTTTAGCTAAACCAGAGTCACAATTGCAATGAGTTGACCAGTCTCAAAATCAGTGACTCAGAATATGAAAAGAAAAAAATCTTCTTTTCAGGCCTCTTTCATTATTGGCATCATGAAAGTGTTGCTGGAGTAAGTTGTGGAAGATTAAGCATCATCACTGTTGCAACTTTTGTTCTGTCCCATGGCTGGAGGCTGTGGTTGTGCTAAACATTACTGAGCTACTCATTGGACCCAGTCCAGGGATTTGATTCTCTAATTGTAGGGGAAAAACTTGATTCAAGAATTGCTTAGATGTAGGGAAACATTTATAGGAAAACCAGCTTTTTATAGTAATTTTATTTTATAGTAATTTTACTGTTTTTTCTTAGACTATTAAACAATTCCTGAATTCTAGTTTACAGTACTGCATGTCAAACAAGAGACTTTGATATTTAAATTTTGGGGGGGGTTAGTAGGACAGAATACTTTCCTTCTTATACCAATAAAGGGAAAGAGCCATTTTCCAAGTTCTTTGCAAAGCTTTCAGATTTGAGGTTTTAAACTGACTGCCTGGTGTGCCAGCTATCTGTACAACCCTTGAATGTGATCCTGCTGCTCATCTTCAAGGTTTTCTTTGCTATAAGAGGAAGGCTTGCTAGAGCAGCCAGACCAAACTAAAGTCTTGTCTGCCTGGGAATCTCCAGGAATTCATTTTTAATCATTAACATGGGGCAACACTGAAACTGGTGGCATTTTATGCATTGAAAGGTCAGTTCTTGCTGTGTATGTAGGATGTATTCTCATTGTAGTGGGTTGACTGTCAAAAAGTGAAAGGGGGGCCAAGGAGCCCCTCACATGAGTTAGACTGGGCTGTGGTGTCCTGCCTTGCACTTAACATGCAATTTGGTGGTCTGTGGTCATGGATGTGATCAAACTGGTTGTAGCAGAAATGTGCTCCTCTCAAAGCTGGCGGAAGAGTCAAATGTCATCAATGATCCATGATCTGCAGAAAATACAGATGAGGAAATATAGACTCATCTAGGTCTACCCAGATTTCCTAGCTTTGGAAATTTTGTTGGCCTTCCTATGAGTACGATCCTTGAGACTGGGTCAGTTGTGGGGTTTTACCCCCTTTTTGAAGGGCTGTCAGAACTTTTCTGGTTTCAGCCAGGTTGGGAATGCTGTGGGAATAGTTTTTCTGGTGGTATTTTGGTATTTCCTCTTCTGCTCACACCCAGAGCAGGAAGTGCAGAAGCACAACCTTCAGCTCATTGTGTACGGCTTTCTTTTTATAAACCTGAATTCTCTGCCCGCCCCCCTCTTTTTTTTTCCCCTAACAGTCCTCACACAGGATTAAGGTTCTTTTAGATTTAGACTGAGAATTTTTTATATATTTTCATATAATGATACTAAGCACTCAGAAGTTCCCTAATAATTCCTTAATAAGTGATTATCACATCAGTTTTCAATTATATAAGTGCAGTATTCCCAATTAGTTACCCATGGACAATAATGTTAATGTGCCAATGTCCCCCAGCAGCTGCTTCTGCTGGCATTTACTCCTGAACCTTCAGCAGCATGAGGACTAATTGGCCACCAAGACCTACCTACTCAGTTGCCCATGAAGAAATTCTGCAAATTCTTCTATTTTTGTAACAAACCATACCATTAAACTCTCTACAATTAGACACTTCATGCTTTAATGTTCTTTCCCTCACTCATTTTCTTTTTCTGCATCAGTGAGAAGGTTCCACTCGTGCCTTCCGCCCATGTGTCCAACTCACTCACCATCACAACTGCCAGTCCTCCTGCTTTTCTTGCTGTTGTTGGCAAGTACGGATAAACAATTTTGACAGGTACAGAGTCCTGCAGAGCTAACTTCATAAGCACAGTGATGTTTCACTGCTCAGATGATAAATGGACCAGAGGAACTAAACCATTTTTACCAAAAAAGTCCCCCACATCCAAAAATTTTTAACCGTTCCTTTTCATGCAGTGTTCCTCGAAAAGAAAAGAATTCAATTTTGTTTCACACTTGAGAGAGCAGATCATGTTTGGATTGCATCTTCCCCTTCGAGACTATACTAGCCAGGTTGTGAGCCTTTAATCTGCCATTTTAGAAATTAAAATACAGTTAAGATGGATCTTAAAGTTGGTCCATGGCACAGTAATTATCTCTGTCTCTACTTGGGTCCAGTCTCAGGAACACTACATGAACAGCTCTGCCAGTCATGTTTGGAAACTGTCTCCATGAGTTTGTAAGACAATTTGCTCTTCAACAGTTTTACAGTCTTCAAAAATACAAGGAAACACAAGCAAAGGGAAGTTAATTTACTTCACTAAAATCCTCTGTAACTTAAGAAGATTTAAGCAGATGCAATGGAATTACTGTGGGGATTTGAGTTCTGTTCTTGTTTTGGGGTGTTTCTTTTTCTGTTTCTGTTGGCTCCAAGTCTCTTTCTTGGGCTTTGGTGAGCTGCAGAGCTCCAGAGAGGGCACAAGGAGGGGGATGGAATGACAGCATGGGTCATTATTTCAGACACTGATTAGCAGCAGGGCTCAGCCTAGACCACACATCACTCCTCCCATGTGGCACCCAGGAGCCAAGCTCCATCCATGCTGAGCAGGCCGAGATGTGAAGCTCCTTGCTCAGTCCCCACCCTGAACTCCAAAGCTGGGTTCAGCCCTGCCAAGTGATGCTTTTAGTGCATCTTCCTCTATCTCAACTGGAGTTAACAAAATCCATCTGTCTATGTGAGTCAGCAGAAAAGTATTCAGCTTTTATAAGAGTTAAGGGACATGGGATAGGGCAATGTCAAAGGCAGAAATCTTCCCCCAGCTTGGCACTTGCACATCACACAGGGAGAGGGGGTTGCATTTTCAGTTCCTATTCACCAGAGAGCTGATTTACACCAGCAGAGGATGTGGCCCATGGTGTGCATGGCCACGGCTGCTGAACAAGGCTCCTTTCATCAGCAAACAAATGTGCAAACGGCATCACCCAGCACGCACTGTGATGCGGCGGCTGCTGGCATTTTAGTCAAAAGATAACTCTATTTTCTTCTCATCAAAAGCAAAATGAGGAAGTCTTCCCTCTCCTCTTCTGCCCCCACTGCTACCACCCTGGCTCGAGCAAGTTGATCCTTAGGTATTTGTGTGGGGGTTTGTTCTCAGTGGTTAACCACATAACAATTTGAAGCATGTGGCTAACTCAAAAGAAACTGCCTTTAAACATTTGCAGACTGTAATTGTGTTGGAGGGAGCGAAGCGCAGGCTGGGGACTGCTGGCCACCCTGGGGGCTGCGGCAGGAAGCCCTGAACATCCCACAGAAAGGTCTGTGACGAGGGGGGAGAAAGCTGATTTTATGTCTAGGAAATTCTCTCCTTGACAGTGCTCTACAGCCAGGGCCAGATGTTCCCACCTCATGTTTTGTGTCTTTACTTGGTGTGTCAGAGCAAAACACCCAATGGGAAACAGAACAGAGAGAAAAGGGGTGGCAATGAGGGGGACAGTGTTTTGGCACACCACTTTCATAAATAAAGCCAGAGAAAAAACAACGAAGAAATTGGAGAAGCTTTGCTGTGAAGCTGAGAGTGCCTGAGACTGCTGCATGATCCCTGGGGGAAAGGGTGAGAGGCAGGGCTGGAGAGCCAGGCTCTGCAGGGGAAGTCAAGGAACAACCCTGTTTGGGGTGGTAAAATGCCTCATTAACGCTCTTCCGTCCCTCAAACCTGAATTTGTTGGACAGAGAGGAAAGACTGGAGAGAGGAGGTGTGCTAACAGGATGAGCAGCTGTGCTTGTGGGGGTAAAGACCCCAACACTTGCATGGTGCCTCAGAGCTTGTTATCCCAGAGCTGTGGGGCTATGCTAACATCCAGTTTTAAAGAATCTAGGGCTTAAAGAAGCCAATAAAACTGAAGATTGCAACATTTCCCCATGGGAGAAGATGTCTGTGAGGCATTCTGCAAGTAGTTTGTGACTCCCTAAGGCCATGGGCTCTTACTTGCCACCTGACCCAGTGCATCCTCAGCCCACAGTTAGGAGAGCCTCCCCTTGGCTACACATATACATGCTTCTAAGTGTTCATTATGAAAACAACAAGTGCAACTAATCTCCTTTACCCAACTACAAACCTCACTTGCGATTCAGCAGGTAAAAATACTGTATCTGTACAATTGCCAGAACAGCCCCTGATCTAGGAAAGCAAATGGCTTTTGGAGCGTGGCCTTAAGGTTGAAAAGTTAAACGGATTTGGAGAAAGGGTAAATAAGGCCTTGCCAAGTCTTCTCTCATGGCTACAGTGACAGAAGCTTTAGCCTGGTGGCACAGGGATGGGACTGGATTCCAATTAGAAATTGAGCTGTGCCCCCAGGTCCTGGG
Organism: Daphoenositta chrysoptera; assembly: GCA_013397915.1. Classification (NCBI taxonomy): domain Eukaryota; kingdom Metazoa; phylum Chordata; class Aves; order Passeriformes; genus Daphoenositta; species Daphoenositta chrysoptera. Next base: position 238,767 of record VZRO01005199.1, on the reverse strand, counting down.
AGGACCTTCAACCCCTCACATTCCTCCATATCTGTTCTCTGGTCTGGGGAGAAAATAAATCAGCTCTTAGTTAGTGGCTGAACAACACCCCTGGGATTGCCACCTTCTGGCTCTGAATTATGATGTGACCATGGGCAAGACACTGCATGGCACTACCCAGACCAGCAGCAGGAGCAGCATGACTGCCAACTTTCCTTTTGTTCATCTCTGCAGCAGCCAGAAGGGAGCACGTCCATGGTAAATGCAGGGCCCACAGTTGATGTACTCCTCAGAACTACTGGGACAAGGAGAGGGAGATGTCTCCTGCCAAGCCTGGCACAGCTGCACGTCCTTTTTATAGCAACTGGCCAAGTGCATAGAAAGCAATTTTGTCCTGGCCAGAAGTGTCAGCCAGAGAGGCAGCAGGACATTTCGGGCACTAGGACAAGACTTGTAGTATCTAGATTCAGCCTAACACCAAACCCCTAGCACAGTGCTATGATTCCACATGGGAACATAAAACCATCTGAGCCAACACTTCTGGACCTTGTCTCCAGCAGTGGCTGACACATGAAAGGTGCAAGAGTTGAGCAGGGAGGACATGTAGCAGTATTTCCACAGATTATGGCCCCAGTGTTCCAGGATCTCATCTGGAGGATTTTCTGAGCTTTCAGAGCTCATGCTTAGGATGCACTTGTCCTGCAGATATTTGCAACATGCTTTGTAGGCTTTTTCCTACTTAAACTAATACACATTTCAGGCATCCATTTAAAAAAAGGCTTTTATAGATACAAGAGATTGTTATGGGTAGATAAAATCATGGAAGGAATTTTACCCTGAATTTACAGTTATAAATCATTACTAACAGTGAGGGTACAATCTTAGTTTCCTACCTGATTTATAGTTGTGCTACAAACTGAATTTTGTGGAAATATTCCAGATTTATTTGTGAGTAAATAAGATCTATGCCAGCACCATGGAACTCTAGTGCTTTATTTACCTACTTTAGCATGGAACTATATTGCTACACTACTTCTGCATTAAAATCCAAGCAATTCAGTATTCACACAAATTAATATGCCTGATGTAATCATTTACATAACGGCATATTTGTCATAAAATGTGTAAGACTGCATTCTCTGCTGATGGAGGATACTGGCTCCATCCATCTGATAAGAGGCAGGTTGTAGTTGCACATCCTTTAATAATTATTTCAGCAGGTGTCCTTTTATTCTGTTCATAATTAGTAGCTGAGTACTTAGCAAAGCTTGTCAGAATCAGAAATTCCTACAATTCAGAAGTTATCTATATTCATGAACAAAGAGGATATCTACCTCAGTAGAATAATTTCTGAAGATATTTTAAAATAATTAAGGTATTAAAAACTAACAGGTACCATAATTCTACATTAAGTTTAGAGCTTTTGAATTATTATCAAACAGCAGGGTATAATTCAAATGTTACATGTGTCCTAAATGAATCAGATTCCAGATTTAATCAATGGTAAGATAGGTCTTAGCCAGAATCCCAGATCTCACAGGCCATTTAAACTTTGTCATTTTTATTTTCTGTGTTTATGAAGCTGTGGTAGAAAATGATCTATCATATTACTGTATTGACCACCATGGGGTTAAAAATCTAGTATCCAAGATGATCTACAGCTGGTATTTATTCTCACTACCTAGACAAATGGGATTTGGCTCAGTGGAAACAAATTTCCTTACTACTGAGAATATTAGACTTAGAGGGCGTCAGTAGCAGAGGAACAAGGATAAAAAGGTGATTGTAAGTCATGTTGTGCTGGAGCTGTACAACAGCCTACCTGACACCTGGTCTGAATTACAGAAGTCTCTTGATGGTTGAGATTTATGCTTTTCTTCTCAGAGTTCCTTGGAAGCTCAGAGCAGTAATTAGGCTGTTTCCCCTATCGGGTGGTATATACATGTCTGCACAGGGTATTTCATAAACTCCTGTGCTTTATCCCCTCCATTACCTTCAAGCACAGAGGACAGCCTGGCTGTAAGGTTCTTCTTCAGTGAGAAACATCCTTCCCATAAGAATCATTTCTATCACTACTTCTGCCCATTTTAAGACACTTTGGTTTCCCAAACAGCCACAAGTGGCTGACACATGTGTCTGCTTCCCAAGTCTGGGATCTGAAATAGGCCCATGTCCTGTGAGTCACATCAGCAGTGTCCTAATCAGAGCCCTCCAATAGCTACAGCTTGAGCAAGAGGGTTAGACTTACAACTCCTACCATAGATTTACACCATTAGACAGACCAGGCACGAGAGAGAACATGACCCCAACCAGTAAGACCAGGTTTAGCCTGACCCTAAGGAAAACAAGGAGTCTTAGACAACACTTCATGATGCTGGTGCTGAAAGACACCTTACCATTTAAGGGAACCTTATCTATGTTGTAATTTACATCCTGGGGGAAAAAAAAAGTAACTTCTATCATAGGAATTAATATTATTTAAATAGAGTTTAAATAATATGTTACTGAGAACTCTGCAGCATCTGTAGCCTGTCTACAAGTGAAACTGAGGCAATTGCATTGTCTGTGTATGTGTTTCCCAAGAATTTGACCCCCACCTCAACCAAGAGAGGTGGAAGAACAGAGGTCTCAGGAGCTTCTACACATTTTGTAAATACAGGCAGATTACTAGAAGAAAAAAAATACTGTTTGAAACCTCTAACTTCCTCCTCCCCAAGGGAAAAGACACAACTACTGTGAGGCCAAAAGAGATTTCCACAGGAGTGTTATGATGTGCTCACCACAACCCAGGAGAAAAGCTTCCACAGCATTTGCCCCTCCAGGCTGCCCATAAGGCATTTCAGAGTTCCCAAATCCTCTTAGTGTTCATGCAAACCGGTGTGTGCCGACGTGGCTTTAGGAATAATAACAGTTTGGTGAAAGACACCTGTTGTTATTTGTCCCAGTAGTTAAATTCTCTCTCCCTGCAATATCACAAGCCATTAAACCACCATGTTAATGCAAGAAGTGTTTCCTGGAGATAATAATGTCCTGGCATCAGTATTGCTTCCATACTAGTGCTGGCTGCTAGCACAGTGGCAATGTTTTGAGAGGACCCTGTTTGCTAAAACTTGCCATTGTAGGTAAAATCTTAATTAGTCATTTTCAAAAGCTGGTTGCCTAGAATTCAGAACTTTAGCTCATAACAAATTAGATAGATTGGATTAGATTATTTCAATGTTCTTTTGAAAGTGAGGTTGGTTATTTTAGTCCACTAAGGGTTTTTCTAGACAAGAGTTCAGTGCTTCCTCTCGAGTGTCCCAGTGCAGGACAATGTCACTCCGCTCTGAGATGCAGAAAATTTGTTTTTACAATTCAAGACCTGTTCTAAATAGGAATCATCAGGTGGGCCAGGCTGTTGAAGACAAGTCAATTTGAGTCTTGTGGAAATACAGTAGGCTCCCTTCAGAACAGGAAGTTAGACAGGGGAGAAACTGGGATGTCCAGAGAGGGCAGATTTGTGCTTTTGCTCCTTAGCACCTCCAGCCATCTGCAACATATGAGGTTACCAGGCTTAGCAGGAGACGAGTGGTGGTCATGAACGCCAGAACTGAGCAGGACCAGCCAGCTCCTACTCCAGAAGCAAACTGCAGTGTGGGCTTTGCTCTGATTCCCACAGATAGAATGCAAGGGAGGAGGAAGACCACGGTGACCAGGCAGCATCTGTGTGAACACTGACAACACCCTCTGGTTTCAACAGCAGTTATCACAAGAAAATATGTTTCTGCTTTGTCCTTTCTTGTGCATGACAGAAACAAACAAGATAGTTTTTTTTTCCCGGAAAGGAAATAGGTTCATTCTGAATGTGCTGGGCAGATCAGATTCTTCTAAGTGCTGAAGGATATATATGTGGGATTTCAACATTTTTAAGCCCTCCCAGGATATTTGTGCAATATTAATTGTGTCAGTTACAGCACTGGTTTTGCAGCAAACAGTAGACTTGATGTAAGGAAAGCTGGGCTCATTTGTGCTGTTAAGTCTTTCTTAGAAACAGAAACTATTTGCAGGATCATAACTTCCCTCACAGACACTACGTTTAATTGGGAGAGTTCTCTTACAGGAGTACTATTCTTACTTCTGTTCACATCTGCACAGTATTTTCCCGATCAGGAGATCAAGAGAAAGAGGATCTGAACAACTGCTTCTCTGAGTAATAATGAACAGAGAACTGTGCAGTAAATCATAATGTGCAATAAAATGAAAAACAAAATTTGGCTGGAGATTAATGGCTGGGAAGGGACTTATTGAATTAAATTGGATCAGATGTTCCCTGGAAAAAAAACCCTGAGATATATTCACAGGGCTCTATGGTGTTGGTTTTGTTTTTCACAAAGGAAAATTTAACTTGATTGTTTTGTAACACCCTTGCAGAGTAATCTTAGGGGCTTGTGGGAGAGGACAGGCACTGGCTAGAAATTCTGGTCCCACTCATGCAGGGGAGGGGAATGAACATGGAACCTTCCTGCTACACAATGCCACAAACTTCTCAAGTGTTGCAGGGGCATTGAATTTTTACAAGATAAGGAGGGCTGACTTCAGTTCCCACATTCAGGGGCAGATTCCTGATTACAGGGCTGCTGCAGAGACTGACACCCCTGAGTTCCCTAAGGCTGTGCTCAAAGCTCAGCTGCACCTTTCATGTTCCCTGTTAGGTGGTTTAGGTGCCACCTTCTTACTCTGTCTTCTCTTGTTAACGCAGTTTTAAGTGTCCAGCCTTCCAGATGTTGGATAAACACACATATGGGCTGCTGACTCAGGCTTTTGAATTTTCCCAGGGACTAAGGCCCTCTAAACCTACCCTCGACTTGGTATTTCACTGCCAGATTTGCTTGTGACTCCAACCACAAGCAGCAAAACATTTACACTCCAAGAACTGCTCACCAAAGAAACCAACTTAAAACTGTAAACCAGTGACAGGGACTGACATTTCACAGTGGTGCTGGTGGTTTTTCTAATCAGAGATGTCTCTTGTTTTGTCACGATCCGGACTCCGTTCATTAATATATCAGAAGAAGGAAACCAAACCTGCATAAATTGTCACTGATCGTGCTAGAGGTACCAAAAACTCTTCCCCCTTCAATTAATTTGCTGAACTGAGGGTGAAACAGACCCGTGACAGGACAGATCAGAAGGCCCTCCTCAGCAGGCGCGATGCTGAAGGTATCGCACGCCCCCTCCTTCTCGCCTGCTCTCTGCAGCCCAGCAGATCTGCAGTGCTGGGCTCAGAGACTTGGCCTTAGTAACCCCTGCTCCGTAGGCTTTTGTCAAAAATGGACTTAACAACAGTTGCCTAGAGCCAGAAGAAGAGGAGACAGCCTGTTATTAAAACCTAGAATGTAATACCACTTTAAAATTCATCAAAGTGCTCAAAGCAAATTCTCCAGAGATTGGGGACTTAGTCATCCCAGGTTTCTCCAGCTCATTTAGATAATTGCCCTTGAAATAGCTTTCTTTCTTTCTTTCTCTCTTTCTTTCTTTCTCTTTTTCTTTTCTTTTCTTTTCTTTTCTTTTCTTTTCTTTTCTTTTCTTTTTTCTTTTCTTTTCTTTTCTTTTCTTTTCTTTTCTTTTCTTTTCTTTTCTTTTCTTTTCTTTTCTTTTCTTTTCTTTTCTTTTCTTTTCTTTTCTTTTTTCTTTTCTTTTCTTTTTTCTTTTCTTTCTTCTCTCTCTCTCTTTCTCTTTCCCTCTTTCTCTAAGTAAGTAAGTATTCACAGAGCAGGCAGCTCAGCTCCGCAGGTGCAGAAGGGCAGAAGAAACCTCCAGATTCCCACCATGCACATCTCTGCTTTCTATAATATGAGCCAACCCCATCTAAGTGCATTCAAAATACTCATCTCACTGTCACTTGCAGAGACATTAGGAACTCGTTAGCCAGTTTAATGAATTAATGCACTGGTAACATTAATTTTTTTATTAAGTGATATATTAAATAACAGGAGCTGATTAGAGAACATAATATGTTATTTATTCCACATTTTTAACTACCTTCAAGGCCTGGAGGCACTCAGTCTCAATGCTTTCCCACCTTCTTGAAAACTATACGATTTGCTTGCTTCTGTCTTGGTATAAATTCTTGCTGTTACCAAGACAGGCAGCCCAAGTAATGTTACATGAGCTTAAACAGGAAACAGATACAAATGAAACTGAAAAAGAAGTTATTTTTCAGATACATCATTCTCTTGGTAAAAGTATAAAACCTACAATATATAATTTTATTGTGGTTTTCTTCTGTAACTTCTAGGGAAGAAAATCCTAAAGATCAGTACAGCTTCCCATTAGATTACCATTGGAAAATATGTCAGCATCCATGGTAGTGCACCATTTTTTTTTTCTGTTGTTTTCCATGGAAAGGTTGGGTTGGTTTTTTGGTTTTTTTTTAATTTTTTTTCTGCCTCCTAATGTCTCTTCTTGACTGTGGAATTAGAGGTACAGTCTTATACCTGCCTGTGGTATGGTTCAGGCAGAAATAAGAAGTCCCTGCTGCAATACCTTTAGGCATGCAGCATTTCTGGGGTAGGTGTTTACCTCTGGGATCAGAACCCTACTCTCTTTCAGTCAGTAGGATGAAAGAAGCAGTTTAGTGTGTGATTCATCTGATTTTACAGACATCTACTTTATTATGTCTGTTTTAAATTTCTACTTTTGTAGGATGAGGGGATATGCAACTGACTTTCACTTGTCTGTGCTGACCATTTCATCAGTCACGATGAAGGGAGTCTGGAGTGAACAGCCCAGGCAAAGACACTTTGTCAGATACATCCCACTTTTACAATCCAAAAGTTGAGTCAGAGCTCACTAAAGCAGAGGTAAAGAATCACATTTACATGGACTGAGTTTGAGTTAAGTTCTGTTAGGCTCTGTTCTGTCACTAACTTTTGAGTTTATCTCATTTTTCTATGTAGACAGGACATATGATTTCAAAGACATAAATATCCATGCTCACGGATCTGGGCATGACTCACTGTATGGGTAGATACAGACCTGAAGAGAATACTTAGGAATATCTTTCTCTGCCTGCATTGATGCTTTTATGTGCCTTGTATTTTGGGAAATTCTCTACAGACACGTTGATAGCTCTGCACTCTGTTGAAGGACAGGATGGCTAGAAGTATTACTGAGCCAAAATAAATTACGTTTTCACAGGGCTGTTAAGTAGAAGAGTGGTACTGCTTGGTGCATGTCAAAGAGGAAGGAATGACAAACACAGCACTGTGAAGGACAAAGCTGTACCAAGACAAGAGGGGCTGTCACAAGCTGGAGCCTGACGATCTTGTCTTCAGCCTGCTGTAGCCATCCTACAAATTTATATCAAATGTATTAACTTCTGTGAGGTGTTCAGACACCAGGACAATGCACGACTTCATGAGTGCCTGGAAGTAGAAGGTGTGCTGCTTGCTTTCCTTGAGTGCTGCCAACACAGACCAGAAAAGGTGCTGTAGGAAGGACATGGAATGTTCAAATGCACCCGACTTTTTGTGCAGAGGCAATTTGATCTCTAACACAGATACACCAGGTTTAGTTTCTAATTTTAACAATGATTCCTTCCTAAAAACACAGACAGCAAATGGTTGATCTTGAATTCAGCCCACAATCAGTGGCTATTGAGAGTAAGTGGGGGCAGTGAAAAGAGGGCTTGATGTCACATTCAGATTATATGATTAATCTACTCTCTATATACCATGCATAGGGTATTTTGCTATAAACTATGTATTGAGTAAATAATTAAGCAGTGACTAAGCATACAGGAAAGGTGGGAAACACTCTTGTGTGTTATTAGCCCTCACAATCTTCAGAAGTGGATTGTAAGTAACTCAAAATCTTGGACTGTGAATGACAACCTTGTCATCAAATATAAAAACAAACCTTTGACAAGATCAGTGAAAGCTCTCCAGAGGTCTGAAGCTGGGCAGCAGACACTCTGATTAGCTGCTGCCTCCACAGAATGAAAATTCTTCCCTAAGCCCAAGAAACAGCTGATGGATATGTTCCGAAGTGATAAAAAGGTCAGTCTTAAGTGGATACAAGGAGATTTAACTCACAATTCCACCATCCTGAAGCCCTTAGATAAATAACAAAAGACAGGCTTCAAAGACTAGAAATTCCTTCAGTCTAAATACTAACACAAATCTTTGTCATATATCCGAGTCTTAAAGAAAATTCACCTCTGAAAGAGATTGCAGAAAATGACCAAAAGAGTGCCCTTGAGCCCTCTGGCCCCCTCTGGCAATGTGCTTTAGCATCCTAGAGTAGGGATACAGTACGAAACTGTGGAGTATTTGAATTATGTTTTGCAGCATGAATTCCAAACCATTATTCTACAGCACTTGCAGAGCCCATCCATGATCATTTCATAATCATATGACAATTATATCACATGAGGTAGAGAACTAATTTCCATTCTAACAGTAATAACCATCTCCTAAAACTACCTTCTTTTTTAATCAGTTGCTATTTCTAAAAGTACCATGCAAGAAAAGGTCTGAATTTTTAAGTTAATTTTCCATACATATTCAAACACGAGGGCATTTCAAAATGAACAGAAGAAATCTCATACTTTGCCAATATATTTAAAAGTTTGGTGTAATGACCTAAGTATTAATAACCCTCTCAGCCAACATCAATCTAGTGCAAAACACTGGAATTGTTAATTCCAGGTATAATTTATAAAGAATCAGAGAAAAGTAATGCAATTTATTACTTTTTTCCATTATTCATTGTATGCCAATCAGGATGGAATTAAGGAAAACACATTTTATTTCAAGGAAGCTATCTTGATATTTTTTCAGGTTTTAAATTTTCCTCAGAAAAAAATCTATACTACTTATGTAACACCTATAAACTTTGGTAGCACTTCTGGCACTAAACAAAATTTTGATTAAGAAATTAGAATTCTCTAAAGTCATCACTGTAATGATTGAATAGATTAAAAACTGAGCAATTGACATTCTTGGAAACCCTTATAAGCAGGGACTCATCAAGAGGATGTCACTCAGCTCTTCAAGGTCACTCCTGGGCTTTGTGCTGGGTTAGTTTTCCATTATTATTTTCTTTCAGGATTCAGCCCATGTCTGTAAGCATGCTAATATTTTGATAGTATATTTTTATTGAAGCACTGAAAACACATACAGCTAATGTATGAGGTCAGGATGGAGCTTCTATTGCTCAGGACATACTAAAATCAAGTCCACAGACAAATATCCCAAGATTTGCTTCACTGAAGTTTGTTAGACCACATCTTAATAGTGTTATCCAAATCATGGATTAGGGCAAAGCCAAAGAACATATGTTTGTCACATCCTGTTTGGATGATACCAACACAGACACAAACAGAACAAGCAGATTTTGGCACGAAATGAAAGATATTTTTGTTAATCTCACAGTTGTTAAAGAACATGTCAGTTATCACTTGGACTGAGTAATTTAGTTCCATATTTTGCCCGTGCAAGTGTCTTTAATAACCTTTGCAAAATGTGATTTTGAAGACAATCTTTAAATTTCTAAGATCTGCTTTTCAACAGAACATAGAGCAATGGTTTGATTCACTGCCGTTCAAACAACAAGCTTATTTTTTTTCATTTGCAGGAAATAAGATTTTCCTACCTGCTTTATTTTAAAGCTTTTTGGGATATAAAAGCTTTCTGTTCAGTCATTAGCTGCAAATTGCAGAATGAAGCAGTACCCTACAGCATTTCCAGATGAAGTAGTCTGTTTATACATAAAGCACAAGAGCTATAATTACTACATGATCACATTTGTATATCAAGGTCAGATTTCTGTGATTCACACTATTGTTTGGACATAAAGGGAGTTGATTTTCAGCATGGTGGTGCACAGCTACTATTGTTGTTACATCAGTGACTGTAGAAACAATATTAACTTTTGCTTGTTTGAGCTTTTCTAGTTAGGCTAACTCCAGTTCAGGCATATGAGAAAATTGGCTAGTTAGTATTTGCCCTAAAACAGTCATTACACATGAAAAATATGGATTTATATTATTGCTACTCAGGTCATATATTCTATTATGAAAGGAAAAAAAAAAAGTCCTTTAAAACAAAAAGCAAGCTAAAATAGGTCATTAAATGACTTATGCATGAAATCACACAGAGTTTAGGCAATATCAAATGCAGGTACTTAAAGAGTGTAAAAAATATTTCCTGATATTTTCCTCTCCTCTGCAAAATCCCTGCATAAATTTTTTCTTGATTACTACCCAATATATTGGCAATTTTTATATTCTCTTCCTGAGAATCCATTGGCTTTCCACAAAATTTATCCAGTTCTAAAACCTTAAAAATATAGGGATTCAACTCATTATACTTATTAGTTAAGCATTAGGATTAGTCAAGCACTTAGATTGTACTAATTAATTCAATATAATTGTATGTGTTTATAATTAGGCACAAGAACAAATGCTTTCCTCATCTAAGGACTAATAGAATCTGCTATTGTATTATTGTATTGTGTTGAGTTGTCACCCAGCTGCCATTAATGTCACCCTGTTCTCAGTTAGGCCTCCTCCTTACTTAAGCCCCAACTAGACTTTCTCTTTTCAGGTGTAGGTGTCCCTGGGTGAAAGGCAATCATATTTCTCCAGTTTTCATTGTTCTCTATGTGTTCTGGGCTTTTATATTTCATATTCACTCCTTGCTCCCACTCACATACTGTCATATATAAGGATTTTCCATAAATCTGCTAATGTTATCTTCACATTTCCAAGGACAGCTGGGAAGCATTGGTTTTGGTTTTCTGGGGGGGCTGAGAAGCAGACTCAAAATGCCATCTTTACACAACCCAAATTCTACTACTGTCATTGAGTCAAGAGTTTCAGAAAAGCTGTATTTAGCCTCAAAAGACTCTCTACCCAGACAAATCACTCTAATGGGTGTATGGCTTGAGGAATTTGCCATCTGAATGATGGCCTAATAAATTGTCCAAGGTCACCGAATCAGTGTTGAACTCACATGAGCACTTTCATGTCTGGGCCACCATTCCTCTCTCTAGGAGAGCCACGTATGTTTCTTCCTCAGTGTTGTTTCTCATCAGTCAATGATGATAACTTCAACCAACTTGATTTCTTTATAAATATTTTTCTGGATTTCTTTGATATTTAATTTATTTGCTGATTGCTGTTGTATCAAGAGGCCCAAAAATGAGTAGGAGACTTAGAAAGGGTAATAATCATTCTAAACCACTGAGATCTAACCAAAAATGCTCATAAAGCAGCTTATAGCAAATGAGCAATTAAATAATATTAAGTAGCCTATTATAGCAGAATAAAGAGATTCTGTGACTTTTTAGACTTATGAAAAATAAATTGCCATCCATTTAAAATTTAGTCCAATGTCAATCACAGTTACTTGTAAACTTAGGTCAGCATCTGATTTAGAAAGTAATGAGCCCTTACATATTTTTTATTTCTTGCTTTGATTTGAATAACATAAACCTATGATGATGGTGACTTTTTTTGCCTAAGGAGATGAATAATATAATTAAAAGGAAGAGGTGTGCTGTAAAATTAAACAACTGGCAGACATGTCATCATGGGTTGAGTCACATGCAGGGTTGCCAGTGGCTATGGGTTTGTTATAAGATGGTGGTACTCAGTTTTCTGCCAGGAGAGGCCTTTCCCAATCCACAAAAACACACTGCAGTGCCAGGGCCGCCTTCTAACAACTTTTTCCTGTTGTATGTAACACAATATTCAAGCATAATTTTCTTGGTGTAAGGCTGATACTGCTCCTCTTGCACACTGGCCTTCAAATCAAAGCACACACCTCCTACTTTTGAGCTGAGCCTGTGACCATTTCTCCTCCTGTGCTGCCAAGCTGGTGGCATACCTGGTAAAATCTCAGATCCTTTCCAGCCAGCATGTAAAAATCTGAAATCTGCTGGTAAAAAAGGTGTCTAACCCTCTTAACAATGAAAGAGCTCTTGACAACATCACTTGAAAGTATCCTAAAGGCTCAGAAACAGAATGGAAAAGAGAGATACTAACATCCCATCCAAAAGCTTGTATGTCACAATTTTTAATTGACTCTCATATGTCTTGGAGACAGGGATTATTCTATGTTATTTTTAATGTTAAGGGTTGGAAAACCTCCAGACCCACATGACATAGCTGGTAACACAAAACAAACAGGACAAACCCCATAAACAAACTACAGCAGTCTCTGGGGAAATAGGTCAACAGGCATAACAAGGCTTCTCTTAGACAGAAGGTTAAAAAAAAACCTCATAGAGAAGGATTCATGTTTTTCCTCATGGAATCAAGGAATCAAGTGATGTGCTCAAATGAAAATGGGCAGACTGGTTAATCAAAGGGTGTAAACTGGGGATGGCCTCTCTCCCACTCCCCTGCTGCTCCCCTCTCTTTGACTCTGATCTCGTCCTTATGGGTCCTTGTCACCTGTCCCATCTGCCAGCTCACTCACTCCACATCTCTGTTTCATGGGGGTTGTCCCAGCCTCCCTGCTTTACCATCTCATGGCAAGGGCTTCTGTGTAGTATTCTCCTTCCCAGCACCCATTTCTGGCCTCAAGCCCCTGCCAATCCTTTTCCAACTTGTTCCTCTGGACAAAACATGAAGATCAGCCCAGAATGTCCCAAAGTGAAAGGAATGTGCAAGCCCTACTCACCTGCTCAGGGCTCTGCAGTATCTCTAGCACCTTCCTTTCCCCACAGCAATGCGAGTCTTGAACTGGAAAGAATATGCAATATAATGGCAGGAAAACCTGATGAAAAACAGTGAGACCACTTGTCCATATCCTGCTATGACTGTCTCCCCTGTTGTCCAGATCCTGCTATGACTGTCTCCCCACTTATCCAGATCCTGCTATGGCTGTCTCCCCACTTGTCCAGATCCTGCTATGACTGTCTCCCCACACCCTCCTACCCTCTCCTGCATGCAGGATTACTGCCCGTCAGAACACTTCTTGCTCCCAGTCTCTTTATCCTTCAGATCTTATCCCTGTCTTCCAAAATAAACCAGTCTGGTGCATACACCTGACATTGAAATTTTCAGCCTGAATGGTTAGACTGAAGTTATATCAGAAAACAGGGTCTTCTGAAGTGTCAGACAACTTGGACAGGTGATGTTACCAGCACTGCACTGAGTGCAGCTGACTGAGCAGTTGCCACATTGAGTTAGACTGTGTTTTTCCAGCCAGCTTAATGAAGCTCTCCTCTAGCAATTTTTAACACGGTGTCCTTTTTCAGGAAATTTCTAATGGATTTGTTTACCACAATGAAACTCACAATATCAAATAAAGCAATCAAAAAATGTATGACAAATTGCTATCACTGCAGAATTAACACACATTTTTTCAAACTGGCTGTTTAAATCAGCAACTCTGTCAACCCCATAGCTTTGGCCAGTTTTACTTACCTCATCTTTTCTCCTTATCTAGGTAGGTTTCTGGTTGTGACAGATGAGACATGAGATCTTCAGCATCCAGGCTTTCAAGTTTTTCTTCAAGAGATTCACTATGGAATCGGTAAGACAAAAGACATAAATACAAATAACTAGTTTAAAGAGTAAAAAGCAGACCAGATGTTTTATCAATTTTAATACCTGCCAGTGGGTTTTTTTTCTCCTTAATGCCACTTCAGACTTTACTACAGTGGGTGTTCTTCAGAAAAAGTCTAACCTATTGATCCTTTCAAGGATCCAAAATTCCAAGAAATCAGTAAATCCTTACAAAGCATTGACCACCTGAGCAAGTATTGAAATAAACACTAACATTTGTTATGTAGTTTGGTTTGCTTTCATAGATTCCAAAGCTGTATGAGGGGGGCAGGGTCTACAAAGGGCATTGTAACTCCTTTCAACTCATCTAGATCTGGTAACTGATGTTGTTTTAACTTTGAAAACAACAAATCTCTGAGATCAGCCTGAAAAATCTATGCCAAGATTTGTGTGGGGGCTTGAAAAGAGGAGGGACTCTCTTCTTTGCATGATGTAAAGTGCTGAATAGCACACAGTTGTCTAAATATGCTTTTGTTTGTTCAGTCTCTGGATGGTGAGTTCTCTTGTTTTAAAGTTTTTACTGTCTTTCACTGAACCACCAAAAGCTACATTTCGACTGCCTGACTTGAATCCCCTACAACAACAATACTGATGGTTAAGGCTGAAGTTTTCTTTGTACTGGATGCACCGGCTGGAGCTACCCTGGCACAGGTCACTGCTCCCTGTGTGACCACGCAGCAGTGTGGGACTTTAATCTTTTCTTCCTCCCTGGGGGAATCAGTTGACCATATTGCACTCCAGACCAGCCAAGAGGGTGAATCACTGCTGCTGATCTTCTCAAAACTGAATAAATCCTCCTTTGGTGCATTTGCTTTGTCACGTGGCTACACATATTTTTCCTTTTTAAGTCCACGAGGTCTTAAATAAGCAAGAGTTCAGAAGTCAAACAATATTATTTTTAAAAATATGAAGCTATTAAGCTGGACATTTCTATTTGATTTTGAAATGGAGCTTACATTTTTATGTCCTACTGCTCCTAGATTTCCTTGAAGGTATAAAATAAAACACTACCACCATCAAGAAAATAAGTAGGGCTAACATCCCTGAAATTAATGAAACCAAATTTCCTACAGATCTGTGTCTTGACTAAAGCTCCTGAGGAGGTGTAAACCATCACTGAAACTTTCCCCATGACTGGAACACTTAGGGGATCTTTCTCCCACACTGATTATCTTGACAAAGAACAAGGTGACAGTGAGCCTTTCCTATTCATAAGGGCAAAAACCATATTTTTCTGTGCTCATTTTTATTTTCCCACAAAACTTTTAGGAACTGAAGATTTTTGACACCTTCCCTGCCGCCCTTTCAAATTTTCTGGGATCAGCATTGCTTTTAAAATATCCTTAGAGGCAGAACAGATGAGCAGATGGTCACCCTCTACAGTAGTCAATGGAGAGCCAGTTAACTTAGGAAGCTACAAGCTCAAATTCAGTGCTTAAAAGTAGAAGCAAATGAGTAATCAGCAAAAGGAGCTGCTGTGATGGACCTCTAGACTGAAATTCTGCCCTTTTTAATTTCATTTAGCACCATGTGAACACTGGCCCAACAGGAATTTGGTTCACACAGCAAGAATAGTTCCCAAAAGCTTCCATATGGTTATATGTCATCCTGGGTTTTAACAGAACCCTATGATTCCAACATTCAAACATCTACATTAATAAAATCTGCAAACCATAATTTTAAACATGAGTAATTTTGTTTGAGCATAAAGGAGATATGGATAAAATCATTTCAGATCTTATGTATTGTTAAAAACACTGATTTCCTTAATAAAACAAACAAATGTACAAACAAAATAAATGCAGACAAAATAAAACCCAAAAGGCATACCTCCTGAATTGAAAATTTCTTATGCTGCTTTTGAGTCTAGAGTCTGGCCAAGTGATGTATCCTTGAAAACAGTAGCTTACATAAGGGAAACACAGATGTGCTAGTAAGTTCAGTGGTTGCAAGGACCTTTTTTATAACATCCAACATCTGCAGATTTATTTCCAGCCTTTCTCTAATGAGATGCTATTTAGGAAATTGAGAAATAAAGTATGCTCAGTCAACACTATAAGCCAGCATTTAAACTTCAACTTAGTAGTCCCATACACATTCATGTCTGCAAACTGTGTCTTAGCAAAGCTTCTGTAAAGCCACAAATGACTTCTGTGTATCTGTTTATTATCACAGGGGTCTTAGTTGCTCTTTTTCCACAAAGCAATGCTAATAAAACTATAGCATAGAGGGAGAAGCCCCTCACAAACCCAGATCTTTCTGAATCATATTTTCACAGCATTAATATTTAGTAGAAAGAAATCCTGTCATTTACCTGCCAAACCTTTTCATCTGTCCAAAAAAGTGCTGACAAAATTGTTTGGCCTGAGAGTCCTTCTCGTCCCTCAGTTATTTTTTGAAACTTACAATAAAATGTATTAAAAATACTTAGTTCTGATGTAGCAGTATTCAGCTGAAAAAGCCCAGTATGCTTTCACCTAGAAAAATAAATGTAATTGTCTGGATTCCACAGATAGAGAAATGCACACAGAGATCAGTTGCCATGTCAGAGCCACGAGTGGCAGCTCAAGGACATGATCCCTGGTCTACAGAGCCTTTATTTAATTCTCAGACTGTTTCATAGTGATGTCTTGTCGGGACTACCTAAAAACAGAGGCTAGACAAAACTAAGAGAATAAAAGTGGTTATATTTATTGAGGGCCTTCAGGTACATTAGGGCAGTCAAAGCCCCCAGGGGCTACACCCAAGATGGATGACAGGTCACAGGTTTTCATACTTTTATAAGTTTCATCTATTTGCATATCAGGGGTTAATCCCCCAATTACAGCTCCAGGTAATGAAGTCATTACCCCAAGTTTGCTCCCCCCCACAACTCACTTCTGTTTACATATCTGAGATAGTAAGGTGTCCTTGAGTTTCAGGCCTAGAGAGGAATTGTCTTGTCTGACCAAAATGGGAGAACAGTAGCTAACAGGCTATATGGAGTTTAGAATTATACACTAAAGAATTACAGGATATGAAAAATATAAAAGCTAAAATCCTAAGGCATCAATAGGTTCATTTTGTTTTGAACCTTCATTTTCACTGCAGACAAGATGCTGCATGCTGCCATCAGCATACATTTAGCAGCTTCAGGAGAACCAGAGATGTGCCTGGTAATGACACAGCCATATCGTTTCCAGAGGGAAAGAGAAAATATTGAAATGTTTGCAATGTGGGTTGAGGCTTTATTTCATTCTCTTTTTATTTTGGATAGCCTGCTATGCCAGCTGCCCTGCAACATGTTCATTTCTGCAGCATCACACTCTGATTTTAGTCATTGCTATTTCTCATATTCAAAAATAATTTAAAAAAAGCATTCAGCTACTATGACTCCTGCTTTGGAAGGACTCTTATTTCCCTTGTTTCAATCAGAGTGTCCCTTCATAACATATTGGCTTCATCTTGCCCTTTGCAATGCCACTGGCATGGCCTGCTCTCAAGCCCATGTACCTCCAGGGCCCTTCCCAACAATTCTTCAAGGATTTGCTCAGTCTCAGGAATGGAAGGATAACCATGCCCAGGTTCCCCTGTGCTGTTCTTCAGCCTCACCAATGCAGTGATGGTGGGTACTGCTGGAAGAACAGCTCCCTCAGGGTCAGCAGTTCTTGTTTGACCATCTCTGTGAGTAATGAGCAGGTTCATATTTTCACTTGGGCAAGGGTTAAATCAGTGAGTGACTCCACTGAAAGTTTTCTTATCCATCAGCACTCATAAGATTTTGATATCTTTGGACTGTCCAAAAACCAGTCCTTATAGAATATACTGCTGTGCTTTTATATTCTGTAGATGTTGTAAGAGCTGTATTTGAATCTGTTGCCTCCTGACACACAGAATCATAGAATCAGAAAATATCCTGAGTTGGAAGGGACCCACAATGTCACTGAGTCCAGCTCCAGGCCCTGCACAGGACCATCCCCAAGAATAACACCCTGTGCCTGAGAGCATTGTCCAAATGCTCATTGAGCTCTGTCAGGCTGGTGCTGTGCCCACTTCCCTGGGAAGCCTGTTCAGTGCCCAGCCACCCTCTGGGGGAAAAACCTTGTCCTAATATCCAACCTAAACCTGCCCTGACACAGTTTCAAGCTATTCCCTTGGGTTAGGTCTCTGGGCACAAGAAAGAAGAGCTCAGTATCTGCCCCTCCTCTTCCCCTCATGAGGATGTTGAAGACCACAGTGAGGTCTCCCTCAGTCTCCTCCTCCTCAGGCTGAACAATCCAAGTGACCTCAGCCACTCCCTGTATTGCTTCTCCTCCAGACCCTCAATATGCATTATTACACTTCCTATGAACTGAAGCAAGGTTTCTTAAATGAGCATCTCAACAAAAAACCTCTGTGGAATAGAAATACCAAATTCAGCACATCTGTAACAAGAAAAAGAGCACGTCTGTCCTGAGCCTGCAGCTTCTTGCTGCAGGTGAGCATTTTGCTGTTTTGTCTTTGGAGAATGCAAAGGTTGCAGGGGAACAGCCCATTGCTTGTTGTTGTTACTGGGAGCCTGGAATGCCATTATGTGTTTGTCTTCTTGACTCTTGATCTTGCATGACAAAACCAAAAAACAAAGGCAAAACTGAATCAGCAGATTAGTCAGCTTAATCTTGTGTAACTCAATGCTGCACTTCATTTTCAGTGCTGTTATTTTCAGCTGTCCTTTGAGATGGTTATTTGAGCTTACTTATCATTCAGCCAAGCTACTAGCCTAGGATATTCAAGTAAATAAGATGCAAAATATATAATTCAGAAAAATATTTCTGATGTTTTGATTTAATCTTTTTTTCATTTTGTCCACACAGCGTTAAAAGCACAAGATCTTAATGCTACTGAAATGTCATTTATAATGAGAACACAATGGGCTCTCTTTTTGCTATAGTTTTAATATTGAAAGAATGCAAAAAGAACCTTCTGTTTAAGCCACTATTGTAAGTGCTAAAAGGTTTTTAAAATAACACTGTCGTTTCTGAGACAGTTGCTATCTCGTTTTAAATACCAGATGAGGACAAATGCTGGGAGATGCCAATATTAAAATTGAAATCAGCTGATTCTTGCATTCAAAACAGTCACAGCAGCAACACAAATTGTTGACACTGCTCATGTAGTTCATAAGCCACACTGGTAGATACTGTCCCTTAAAAACCACAGAATTGCAATCAGCATGTTTGCTGGACCTGGATTTTCGTCTTCCTCACGTTCAGCAGCATGACATAGACAAGAAGTTTTCTTTTACTGGAAAGTTACCTGACTATTCTGTCCCAATAACACAATCATTTCAAAGGTTTGTTTGCAAATGTCAAAGCCAACAGCCTTCTTTCTCAAGCAGAAACACTCTGCAGTTTACCATGTAAGTTCCCTTCAAGCAAATTAGCACCAGTCACAGGGTGTGATGTAGGCTTCAATGTTTAAAATAGATTTTGCCTTTTCCTGTGAGTACATCACGCACTAATGTGATATTAAATGTGTAAACATGCTGCAGGTTAAAATATGTAGTTGCTACATTTTGTACAAGGCTCAGTCAGCCATCGGGACTGTCCTCTGAGAGGACACAGCTCCTGGAGGTGAAACGCCTCCTGACTAAACATTTCCAGCTGAAGTACAAAGTGTTGATGTTACTTGTCCTTACATAAATGGGGTGGTTTTGTTTTGCAAAACAAAACTATGAGAGTTCCATTAACAGAAAAAGTTTACTGAGTTTTAGCACGTGAGATATTCCAAAACCAAAAGCATAACTCATCCTGCTGAGATTCTTGTTGACTTGAAGCTCCTTTTATCCTCTAATCCCAGCATCTAACTCAAATGAGAAAAACTGATGTTCAGGAATATTTGTGGATATTCTAGTACTTATGGTCATAAATTTAAATAAGCCTTTCCCATTAATTTTGTCAGAAGTTGTCTGAAAATAAAACTATAAAAATGTAGCACCAGCAATTTACCATATAGATGTTTTCTTGGGGAATCTAAAATCAGCTTTATCATTTCTCACATGCCATGGCTGTTTTATGTCATACAGTGATCTCATAAAATGAGTTAGGATCAGGAGGAGGATGGGAAGTTCTGCTGACTGCTGTGTTTAGCTGAAATGGATGAATCTAACACCAAACCACAACCGTATTCAGGATGGCAGTATGGTAGAGAACATAGCCTAAGGATATTTTTCTGATGAATTTTAACACACCACTACTTCTGTTGCTATTTGCTGCTGAGCTGGTGACACTCTCCATGTTTGTGAAGATGCTAAGGAGCATAAAAAGAACAACTATATAGTTTACTAAGAAAAGCGTGCATATTTCAATGATTTGATGTTTTAATTAGACACTGTTGTCTATTATATCATAAAATCACCACTTTTATAAGCAGTAATAGCCAAGACGGGAACCCTGACAGTCAAAAAACGAGTGTAGTTGTAAACCTGTATTTGCAAAAAGGCATCATCATGTTCATACTTGAGAATCAAAAAACCCTAAATTTGACATGTGAGATCCTGGCATGACTACACCTGTACTAATCAAAAGGATTCATCTGCACAGCAGCAACGTGCACAGTGATTTCCTTCTCCAGCTAACAACTCACTTCACTGTCACATGGACAGCTACAAATAGCCCTGGAGGCAGCTTCTCTGAGTATGCTCGACAACACATTTGGTGCACAGCCAGGGCCTTGGGTCAAGCTTGTTTCCAAAATCCAAGCTGCAACCACACCTGAGTTTGCATCTGTGAGTTTGCTTCCTATGCAGCAAAGTGTGACCTCAGGGTGGTCCTGGGGCTGCTCTCTGTAGGCAGCACAATCATATCCCACAGGAGATCCACCACCAGCTTCAGCCTAGATGAGGTGTTGATACCCTGAAGAGCTGACTTTGCATGACTAAAGCTAGACAGCCACAAACACAGCAGGGCCACAAGCTCATCTATCTGGCTCCTTATCTATAGTGGAAAGATAATCTTGCTGTTCTATACCTCACTGCTGTGTGGTTTCAAGAGTTAATTGCATTGGTGATGTGAAGGAGCTGCACAAGTGCCATGTAGCTCTTCACCTCTGGCACACTCACAGTGATGACAACATCATCACCTGTTCACTCCTGCTCAGCTCCTGCGAGTGAACTGATGACCTCAATCTAAATATAAGCTGTCTAAATTCTATAAAATCTAAAATACTTTCGTAGCTATTCAGTTTATTGCACAACACCTGTGTTGGTAGTTTGTGTTGTCATGCCTCTCCCTAAGCACGGTGACTAGCACCAGTATTGCAGAATTATTGTCAATTTGCTGTAATTAGCTATTCTGTTGGCAATCACAATAAAAGCCAGGGAATCCAATGGGTTTGTAGACTGAATCACTGGGTGGGATGGCAAGACAGAACAACTTAACTACAATGCATCAGCACTAAGGAGTGTGCTTTCCAGTGCTGCTTGCCTGATCCTCACTGGGACTAGCTTGTCCAGGATTTCACTTCCAGGTTTCACTTCAGAATACCAAGAGGAGCGAGATAAGCTTAATTCCATTGGCAAACCTTCCATGAGAAAAAGGCCATGGCACAGCCTCCCCCAGGATCTAGCACAGACTAAGACAGCGTTAGAGCAGACGCTGTGAAATAGAACTTTCACACTCTGATGATTATTCTTTGACATTTGTGAAGTGAAACAGTGATTTCAGTTAGTGACAATTTATAGAGAGGTGCATCTTACAAATTTAGAATTGAATCTCAGATACTGATCGCAATTCAAAACAGGAAACATGGTTCAATCTGAAATTCACTAAATGCTATTTGAAATACTTACATAATTTGACTAGTTTAAACCTAGGCAAAATTTTACAGGCAGCTTTTATAATTTATTTTTATTACCATCACATTAATTAACTAATCTTGCTTCCAGTGAGTTTTAGTGAAAATAATCCAAGCCTAAAGAGGTCATGCCTATAGGGCTACCTTCTCTACTAACATTTGAATAGGGGAAGGGGAAATGCTGCTTCTAAGCAGCAAAACAGAGCACTGTAGTCTCTTTGGCAGAGTAAACAATTTCAGAACTGTCAAAAAGAGACCAAAAGGCAATTTTGATCTCCCTTTTTCATTTTTAGGCCTTGTGCCATTCTCTTTATTTACTAGTATTCTTGTGCATTAATTTTATTTTTTATATATTTAATATACCTTTTTAAAAGATGACTTTTTTTCCTGATGAGGAAACACAGAAGCTCAGCCGCAGTTACTCTCTGCTCTGCCTTCACTCCTATCACTTTTCACTGCTGCAGTTTCCCTGGCCTGTCTATTCCCTTTCTTAGTTGAACATGCTCTTCAATTCTGTAGTTTTAATTTTCACAAAATAGTATTAAAAAAATTATGTCTTTAGCAATATGTTCAGCTTCTGTCCGCACTCCATATGGTAGGATTTGTTTAGGATAGCAGATGAGGTTATTTTACAATCCAGAGATTAATGGTCAAGCTCAATAACTTCAGCCTGAAGAGGAACAATTCAACCTTAACAGTGAGAGTACCCAATTAATTAAACCAGTTTGTCCATCAGTGTGATGGATTTATCCTCACTTGAAATCTCCCAGCGAGGGATCAGGACTCTCCTAACATGAGCACTGTGGCTGACCTACAGACCACGGGTCTGGCCCAGGAACAGCTGTGTGACAGCCCATGACTGATGTTCTGCAGGAAATTACAGGAGATGACCAGAGAGACCCTGTTTGGCCCTCGGGCCATATCCCTCACCCATCCAGTTTCCAAGCAGGCTAGGCACGCCAAAACAGCTCTTTTGGATGCTACCAACTGCTCTTCCCTGGCCCAACCCCCCAAGCCAGCTCTTCATTCTCCTTTCCATACTGCTTTTGATGCCACCAGCCATTTTTATCTTCTTGGTCTCTCTTCCTCCTCCACTGCTCTTATGAACACGATCCTCAATTGATTTTCTTCCTACCCCTCCCATCGCTTCTTCAGCACTTCATTTTTTTTTTTTTGCCCAAATCCATTTTTCAGTGCAACTCCCACACAGTTCTTTTCTTGGCTTCCTCCTCCTCTTGCCTACTCTACCTTTCAGAGTCTCATGACGTTTAGCAATCATCTGTACGAGCTCAAGCCTTTGTGCCAGAAAGCTGGATCATGTGAAGCAGCAGCAGCAGCAATCACATGGCCATACGGAGGGCTTCTACTAAGGCAATTAAATCAAAGAAACATGTTCAGGCAGGACCATTGCTCAGGAGTATTGGTCATATTTTTGCTGACAGAACTGCATACAAATCATTTTTTATGGGTATACTCAAATCAGGTATCTCCTTTTTATTCTTATTCAGGCATTGCAGTTTTTAGGTGATACTGTCAACTATTTTTGAGTTGCACAGGCATTTTATTAGAATTACATACAAAACCATGTACAAGCCTAACCCCATTGTAATGCAGTAGGTACTTAAAGAGAGACCATAAAATCTTCTGAAATGGATAGAGCCATATAATATTACTCATTTTCAATTGTTCAGATTTGAGAATATTTACCATTCCTGAATGGTCCAGCTTCTGTGGAGAGAATTCCAGATACAAGGAGGAGGAAATAACACAGTATGACTAAATAAATCACACCGATGCAGCAGATGACCACAATTACTTGAGCCTCCTGAGACTTAGCCTTCTTTAGAAAGGAACATATGGATGCCCAAACCTAAGCTTTAAAAAAAAAAAAAAAAAAAAAAAAAAAAAATATTAGAGCTGTCTGTCAGTTCCCCGAGTTACATGATGCAATAACGTATAAAGGGTGTGTTAACTATTCAGAAATGCTGCTTGTGGGGGGACACAGGGCTGCAGACCCGCGGCTCAGGGTCTCGGGCCAGCGCTGCTGCCGGGACACCGCGCTGGCCACGGCAGCCCTCAGCCAGCTCTGCTCTGGGAAGGCTCAGGAACAGACCTAGCAAGGCAAAATCGGCAATAGCAGCTTCAAGGGCTTCTCTGAATCATAGCAGGACTTCTTAACAATTAACTAAGTCTAAGGAGCGTAGAAATCTATGCAGACTGCCAGGAGGGATGGCTCCCTCAGCGCTGGCTGCACGAACCCTCGGCTCTACATCCCCGGCGGATGGGGCTCCGACGGGCTGTGACGGACTTAGGAAGGGAAAAAAGAATCAAGAGACCCTCTGACCCGCCCTGGGGGTTCCCTGGGCCGGGCGCGGAGCCGCAGCCCGGGGCGGGCAGGGTCCCTCCCCGCTGCCAGACAGCACGGGAAGCTCATTCTCCCGCTTAGAGACGCTGCTGCAGCCCAGCACCCCCGACCTTGTCAGCTTACACCAGAAAGCCCCTTTTTACGATAAGAAAGCGAACGAGTGGCAGCCTCCCCCCTCACCCACGGCGGGGCCGGGGGAGGGGAGCGGCGGCGCCTGCGCGGA
>VZRO01005199.1:204267-214487 GCA_013397915.1 Daphoenositta chrysoptera | reverse complement strand
TTTTCGTTTTCTTATTTTTTCTCCCCACCTTCCCCCTCGAAACTTGGCTTCCCCTCGCTCCGGATCTGTGTGCCCGGCTCCTCCTGGGCTTTACCGGTGGGGCAGGATCATGCCGGACCAGATCACCGTGTCGGAGTTCATCGCCGAGACCACAGAGGATTACAACTCCCCGACCACCTCCAGCTTCACCACCCGCTTGCAGAACTGCAGGAACACGGTCACGCTGCTGGAAGAGGTAAATCGTCCACATCCCACACCCTATCCCCTGTTTTTTATCCTTTGTCCTTTTTTTTGTTCGTTTTTTTTTTCTTCTTTTTTTTCTGTATGCGTTTGAGAGAGCATCAGGGACGGGGCAGCACCACCCGCCCAAATCCACGGGAGCCAGAGGCGTTGGTATGCATGTAATCTGGTCTTTTAATTGTGGGACTTTGCCCTTGTGTTGAGCTAGTTACAAAAAGCTTTCCTGCTCTGGCGTCTCAAAGATTAGTGCATAAAGCAGTTGTCTTAACTTAAATGTTGCTGTGGTACTTCTTGATGTTTTCAGTGCTGTCGGTTGATGCAGTAGGAAAAAAGTGTGAATGTTGGGATTTTTAAAGGGAAAAGATGAAGGGTGAGTTTTGTTTGGGAGCGTTAGTAGAGGTTTTCCCCAGCCACTCGTAACATCAAGTAAGCGCAGAACTCTGCAGAAATCTGCCAAGAGAGACTTGGTTTAAGAAATGAGGTAAGGATGAAGGGATGAATGTGGAGTGAGGGAAATAATATGAAAACAAAATTGGTGGAAGGAGAGGAGCAAAATAATGCAGCAGAAGAGATTATACAGTCTCAGCATCTCAACGTTGAAGCCTCAGTGCTGGGGTTTTTTCATGCTTGTTATGAGCGTCAGTTAAATGTTCACCCTGCTCTGCTGTCAAGAAATAGGAGCGTGAAAATGGCTAAACTTCCAGAGCTCTTTTCCTAGGGATATCAGTCCACTTCTTCCTATTTGAGGTTTCAGAGTGATTTCCAATAGACTAGGTCAGCGGTTATGAGGAAATGTCTTCCAAATGACTTTAAAACAACACAGTGTACAGCTCTTCTCTTGCCCTGTGGTTGCTTGAAGGTACAAGCATAATGACGCTGAAAGAAGATAGATTTTTGCTATTGTTGCATAGGTTGCAGTTAGTTGTTGCTTTGGATTATACACTTAGTTCATCAAGTATTTGTCGATTCTTCAGGAGCCAGCGCGTATCTAGGAGATGGATTTAATAGAGTCTTTTAGTTCTGCTGAATGTGTTGGCATGAGCAAAACATTTGGTATGCAAGGAAAGAGTATTAATTATTTAATTATGGTGCTTGCCTGATACTCTTGGATATGGAAAATATTATTCCATAGGATTCAGATCAGCTAAAGTTGTAATAGAAAAACTGTCTGTTCAAAATTGTAACAGTGCTATTGTCTGCAGCAACTGACTAGAGTGATTGTAAATTCACATTTAAAATTATGTATTTTATTTTTATTATGTAACCTAGATTGATATCTGTAACTTTTCCATAGCTGTAACTCTTTTGGTTTTTCTTTACTCTTGTAACTAAGCCGTGGCCGCTGATAGATTTGTCAGAAATCAACCTGTTAGGTTAGTGTTTGACAGAATTGCTGCCCCCTGGTCTTAACTATGTGGAATAGGTACAGCCATTGATAAGCTTATTAGTACAGTTGACAGCATGCATAGAGTTAAAAAAAATATATATTTTGGCATCGCTGGTGACTTCTAGGGTAAGAATACAGTGTAATGCTTTCATGGTTTGGAAGATACATCAGTGCAGGCTGAATGTGATAATGCCCGTCCAAAGAGAAACAAAGTACAGAAGATAAATACACAGTGTTCTGCACTATTTGTGTGGACTGTGCATATTTTAAAAGTTTTTGTGTCAGATTTGACAGCAAGAAATCAGAGGAATAAAGAATAGTGGGTGCTTCTGGTGCTTGTGTTGCTCTTCTTTGAATTTCTTTTGTGTGTATAACTGTTTTATGTGCCCTATTTCAATTGATTGCAGTTTAAGCTGTTTTGCATTATTTTTTTATTATCTGTAAATATAAAAAAGCTTTATTTGGTGGGAAACTAGATATAAACAAGCTCTACTGTTGTGTGTGGAAAAAATCTGCATCTCTCCCAAATTTATAGTTATTAATTTGCATGGGGACATGCAGACAATCAGGATATGGCTAGCAAAAGGTTTTTTTGGAGTCTTTGTGTATGCAAGCTACAATTACAGCGAATACACAGTTTTGCTGCTGCTGCTTTCAAGCTCAGTTGCTTTCTGTACACCTGCTTACCTGAGGCAGTGGGTCCTGTGAAACGGGGGATTGAAAATGAATGGTTGGAGTGGGTGTGCTGTAGCTCCTGCTGCTGCTCTTGGCATGTCGTGGATGACCGAAGAACTCCTCAAGCAGCTCCTGAAATTCAGTGTTGAGCCTGCTGTGTGAAGGCAAAGGGATGATTCCATCCTCGCAGCTGTTTGATTTTTAACTGAGTGTTGCATCTGGGCTGGAGCTCTCTCTGGGCTGTTGCAGGCAGTGTCAGGCTCTGTGCTGTTATGGCGCTGCTGCCTGAAGTATCTTAGGTCGTTATTTTATAGCTAATTTAATTCAGCACAACCTGCACCTACCTCACTTACATTAAGCTGGTTTGTGGATTAACTAATTATCTTCTTTATTCTAAGCAAGGTTGCAAACTGGAACTGTTTTCTGAACAGAAATGGAAGGGAAATTAAACAGATTTAACAAAAGTTAGTTCTGTTTCCCAGCTTCTCAGTCCGGTGTGATTCCTACTGTAGCTCAGATCAGTGGTTAGCTCAGAAACACCTTTTCATAAAAAAGAAATAGTTTTATGTGCATCTGTCTAGTTCCCTGAAGCTATTACAAAATTGTGAACTTACTGTTCCTTCATCACAACTAACAAGTTTTCTGAAATAATGAGAGGTGATGGACTCATTTGCTGATTTTCTCACTTGCTTGTCCATCAGTAGGAGGGCAGTCTGTTCATCTGGGTGAATTGCTATCTATGATCTCCCAGTTATGGCTCTTGTTATAATTAAAATAATTTTCAGAGGATATTTTGGATCCAGTTAGATGCAATTCTGGGACAAGTTTCAACTGAAAAATCAGAGGAGACATGTTTACTGATTCTGATGAGTTTGCATTCAATAAGTTTTCAGTGGAAGGCCCAACAAAACACAAAGGCATACCTAACAAAATGAGAACCATGGAAGTGCTTCTCCAAAGTACTTCTCTATTCTTGACTTATTAAAAAAAAAAAAAAAAAAAACCAAAACCAAAAATATCCTCCACCCAAACTTTATTTAAATCTGTTGTAATATTAGCAAAGATGTAGCAAGAGTATGCTACTCTGTAGCAGTTAATTGAATCGGAAGGTTTCATGCTACATTGTTTAAACTACTGAAACTTGGGAAGTTTTGCAACTTTTTTTCCTTTTAAGAGACCAAGCTTAGAATTTTGTCATGTGGTCACACCAGATTCATTAAAAAGACCCTGCCATATTTCTAGACAGGCTTAGGCATCTTTAGCAGTAATTACCAAAAGCTACAAGATTGTTTTATAATATTTTTTTAAAACCATGAGTGTTATATAATTGCCTCAAATAAACATACATTTAAAGGTTCATTCTGTTGCTAAAATAATAGGGCTTTTTCTCAAATTCATAGAGGGGGAAACAACCATTATATATATGAGAGAATTTGCAATCTGTACTCCTTTCTCTTGATTTCTTCAGCATAATCTTACATTCATGCAATAAAGATATTTTTAACATATTTCTGCATGCAGGTGGGAGACGTTTTTTATAATGCAACACCTTTCCCCTTTAGAAAGGCTGAGAGAGTTGAAGTTCTTCAGCTTGTAAAAGAGAAGGCTCTGGGGAGACCTTAGAGCAGCCTCCCAGGGCCTAAAGGTGGTTACAGGAGGGTGGGAAAGGGACATTTTACAAGGGCATGAAGTGTCAGGACAAGGGGGAATGGCTTTAAACTGAATTAGATACAGGGAAGAAATTCTTTACTGTGAGAGTGGTGAGACACTGGCACAGGTTGCCCAGAGGAGCTGTGGATGCCCCAGCCCTGGAAGTGTTCTAGGACAGTGTGGATGGGACCTTGAACAACCTGGGCTAGTGGGAGGTGTCCCTGCCCATGGCAGGGGGTGGAACAGGATGATCCTTATGGTCCCTTCCGAGCCAAACCATTCTATGAATTTATAATGAGCATATGAAGAGGGAAATATTGCATATGTAAATGGGTGGTCAATTACTTTTTTAAAGAAAAACCCAAAATGGTAAATATAGACAAATTACTGATACTTTATCTTAAAATACAGCCTCTGCTTTGTCCTGACTGGATATGCTTTTATATCCACAGAAGCTCCATGATTTGTGTTACTCAAATAGATTTTGAAAAGTTGATTTTAATCATCGAGTTAATATTACTTTGTGAGCTAGTTGGAATTTTTAGAGAATGATGACATCTGTTCTGAGAATAAGTAGTGCACATGTGGGATCACCACAAGACTGTCTTGATTATCATTCCTCTGTGTCCCAGCTCCAGCTGAAAGGACATCTTTGCACTCAAGGGATGGCTCAGTTATCATGACCAGGCAGTTCTGAATCTTTCTCCTAAAGTGGCAGATGTTGTGCAGGACTGTCTCGAGACAGAGGTTAAGCTTAAATATTTAAATTCTCTTTAGTCAGGCTGGTAAATATGAAGGGACAGCTAGAAGCTGATGATAAAATAAAGAACAGCTTCAGTTCTGGCTGATGCTGATTTTGCTGTTTAGAGCCTATTTTACCGTTGCACTTCTGTAATATTTGAACATATATAATTATTAATGTTATTTCTTTCTTTCTTTTGCTCTTGAATGAGAAGTTGAAAAATAATGTGCTTTCTGACAATTTGATTGGCTGCAGATATGTTTGTGTTTTGCTTTCAGGACTTTCTTTCTTTTTCTGCTATGTTTTGGTTTTTAATTAAAAAAAACAAAACAAACCACTATTCCTGCAATGATTGTTGCTCATTTTGTTTCTCACCGTGCTGATCTGCCTGAGCACAGTGGTCTGTCAGTCTAGGCTGGTCCTATAACAGATGTGTTCATATACATCAGTGAAAGAATGACTGTCTGGCTCCTGCTCAGCCTCATACACATTTTGTTGTTCTCAGTGCAAGTCTGGTGTAATCTAACATAGCTTGAAAGGAGAAGATTTCTCATGTTCTTCATCATGTTCATGGATATGTCTCTTAAGATTAGAGATGGGAAAGGGGAAAGCATGGGGTTGTTACCTTTTATTTTTTTGCCTTTTTAAAAAAAAATATATTTGGAAATGAGTTGTGTTTGAATCATTTTCACAGTTTCCCATATGTAGCTTTCCCTTTGGGCTTCCATTTATGTATATTTTTCTAATTCTACTGTGAGGAAGGACTTTCGGTGTGAGGGTGAGGAGAGAACATTTTTTCCTCCTTATAATTTTGTTGAAACTTGTGTAGCACTGCAACTTCTATAACATCAGAGATCCTCTGTCATGATTTCAAACACTTTTCCACCACAAGATCCTTTTCCAGTGACAAAGTATTCTATCAAGGGAGGCAGGTGAAACCATGCATGAGAACAGGAGCATTTCCATTCTGCATCTACTCTTGTTGGTATTATGCACAGACTTTGTTCCTTAGCCTGGACTGTGATAATGGGCAGGATCTATTTTGTGCATGTGTGCATCTCAAGAGAAAGAAATAATAGAAAAAACATCTATCAATTTCTCTTGAAGCATCACTTTTATATACTTGCAACAAATAAATTATAACATCCTATTCTTTTTATTTCTTAATTTTTTAAAATTAAAATATATTTTTATTTTTAAGAGGTGAATCCAGGCAACTCCAGCAGCATTAGACTTAAACCCAGCTTTTCCTAACCTTGCAACCTGTTACTTCTGGCAATTAGAAGCAGTCTTGCATCATACAGAGCTTTGTACTTCAGAGCTGTTTTTTTTTCGTAACAGACCACAAGCAATCTTCAGTTTCTGAAGAAATAGGCTTTTGATAGCAAACCATCCTAAAAATAACATATGAGAAGTTTATTTGTGTAGTAAATAAAACTCAGGATAATTGTTGCTGCTTTTGCATTGAATGACAAATTGCACCAGAGATGTAAAGATGGGCACGTGAGCCTTCTGAAATGCCGAGGCCACAGTGAGAGCACATGGGTGACTCACGATCACAACACTGAAAATGTGATCCAGGAGGAGTTGACAGCAGTGTCTTGTATTTACAATAGCTGTCTAGCAAAAATGCAGCTGAGGATGCTTTTATATTTGCATGCTACAGTATTTATTCATTTAGTGTGTAATCAGTTTTACCCTTCGTTTGATAGTAGTCAAAGCATTCAGCTGTAATAAACAGGCAATCTCCTTTTACTTAAATGTGACTGATGTGAGGAAAAATAAGAAACACTCACTGGTAGCTCAAAGTTCCAGTCATGGCAGATGAATTAGCTTTGCCTTTTGAGAATTTGTATTCATTTTAGGCACATTTTTGGAAGTAATTGCTGCATTTGGTAGCTCATATGTTTTTTTGAGAAGTACTGCTTCTTGTTTTGAACTCCCAACAGGCTTCTTCATGTTTACTCATCAGTTAGGAAGCTGTGAAAGTGCTCTTTGGTGCACTCTGTTCAGTATGCTGTGCAGATAAACCCTGACAGAGTGTGTACCGTGTAGCCATGGGAACTCGGCCCCAGTGGAGGGGAGACACTTAAAAGGGACATGACTTAAAGTTGGATTTAATGTTCAGGTTTGAGTCCTGTGGAGACACCTTTCCTAGTTAAAAAGCAATGAAAAAGTACTTTGAGAAAAACAGAGAGGGGGAAACAACCCACAAAGCCATGTTTGTATTTCAGCATGGTGTCACTGAAGGACTGCACATGAATGATTCAGAACAGAATGAGATTGGTTGCTTTAATTAAGTATTTTTCTTACTACGAAGAGTAAAACTCAATTTTCATAACTATCTTGGTTATTTGTAACAATACGAATGAAGATGGTTGTTAATAATTTTAAATAGCAGATGTGAAGCAAATTTACAAAGGATAATTGTAAGAAAGATCATAACATCTTATTTTGAATTGAATAGTGCCTTGCAATAAAACCATTAGGCAGAATCAAGCCTAGAATGCTAATTACCAGTATTGTTTCAAGTGCAAAGGTAGGCAATATAAGCATGTTCTAAAAAAAGGGCTCTCGACCAATAGTGTTTTTGCATCTCCTGGGAAACTTTTCAGAGTCCAGTTAGCAGCATATTTTGCTAATTCTCTTAGAGACTGTTCTGCCAGGTTTGTTTGATACTGTCCAAGAGGCCTAAAGTTTATCAGTGAGTACAAAGGAAAACCCCAGAGATAATAGCATGAGTTTCCTTTCCTGAAGGAGTGCAGCTGGAAGTCCACTTCCTGCTGAGAAGTGCAACAAACAGTTATTTTATATTTCCAAAGAGAAAGTGTTGATCTGTATTATTTATCTATATCTATATATAATGGATTGTAAATATTGCTGTCAGTGGGCTAATGCTGAGGTTTTGTATAAGCATTGTGACAAGTGAGATTTTGGAGTACAGTGGGCTTGATTGTGGTGATTATGGAAAACATTTCCTTTAATGCTCCTGTGAAAAAGCAACAAAATGCTGTAGGGATCCCATTTCCCCCTTTATACACATAAATGTGCATGTGGCTACATGTGGCCTCCTTGTCTCTTTTAGTCAGTGGTGAAAGGAGAAGCCTGAAGTTGTGCTGTTACTATGCTAAAGCTGTATGGAAAGTGTATGCTTTTTCTTTCTTTTAAATAGCCACCTCTATTTCGACCTTTCTTGTTTTATCCTTCTTGTTACGTTTCTTAACAGGAGAAACATAAAACTCCTTCTGATGTGGAAACAGAAACTTACAGTGCCAGTAGAGTTTCATTTCTTGGTTTTCTCTTGGTTAAGAACTAAAAATCAAGAATGGTGCTGGAGGTAACTTCCTGTAAAACAACGGTCTGTAGGATTGTAAGACCTTGGGCATGGAGTGCTCTGGGAGCCTTCTGTCCAGGCTGGTGACAGATGGCCCAGGTAAAGGATCTGCAGGCTGGGTGGGACATGGACTGGCTTGCTGAGCCCAGAGGGTGGGGAAGCAAAGTCCAGCTGGCAGCAGGTTGCCAGAGTCACTGGTGCCTTCCAAGGATCAGTTTTGGGACTAGAACTATTTGGTATCTTTTAATTGTGTGGATGGTGGGCTGGACTGTGATCTCAAGAAGTTTATTTGGATGATACCAAGTTGCTGAATGCAGCAGTCACCATTCAGTGGGACCTGGAGAAGTGGCCTGACACAGCAGGAGCCTTGTGTGACCCATTGAAGAGAAATGTGAGATCCTGCCCCAGGGATGGAGTTGCCATGTGCAGCAGTGCAGGCTGGCTAGAAAACAGTTTTCTAAGGAAGAACCTTGGACTCAGGTGGATGAGTTGTTGAGTGTGGGTTCACAGTGACAAAGACCAGCCACGTACTGGGCTGTATTAGTAAAAGTGCAGCCAGCAGCCATAAAATAGTGATTCTTGTCCTGTCAGCAGCTGTGAGACCACATCTGTAGTACTATGTTTGGGGTTCACCAATACATGAAGGAAATTATAGATTGCCTCAAGTCCAGGTGAGGATCACCAAGATGATTGAGGGCCTAGAACACATCACTTAATGAGGGAAAACTTGACTTCTTCAACCTCAGACAAGAGACTAAGGGAAGGTCATATTGCTTTCTCCAAGTATGTAATGTATGTAATGGGAGGAAACTGAGAAAGCAGAAATTCTGATTAGTTCTGAGAAGGTTTTGAGGGGGCGTATTTGTGGTTCTTTATTATTATTATTTTGGGGGCTTGTTTGTTTTGAACCATGAGTCTGGTGAACAAGTGCCCAGAGAGAATGTGAAACCTCTTGTTCTCAGAGACATTCAAAACTCCACTTGACTGTAGAAGTAGGCTTCTTAAAATTGTTTGGACTGCATGATTTAATCTTTTAGAACATGAGGAGGCAGAGTAAAGTGGTTGTTTAGTTTCATTAATGTGTTTTTGTGTTTTCAGGTAAAAGTTTACAGTGAGCTTATTCTGGGAAAAACAGCACATTTAAACCTAATAAAAATGGTGTAAGCGAAATTGATTTTTTTTTTTCTTCAGTGAAAGACTGCTTTAATAGAGGAAATAGAATACTACTCACACTTCTGCAAAAGTGTAGTTGAAAAAGTTTATCGTATTTGGGGCTTTGTATGATTTTTAGAAATAGTTTGAATAGTTACTGAATATTAGAGAATTATATAATTCTTTTTAAATGATCAATCTGTACTTCTAGAAAGTCAGCTAATTTATTCTGTAAAGTTATGACTATATTACAGCTTAACTATGTCTCTATTGGATTAATTTTTATTATTAACTTTTCTTCATATGATTTGAATTTAGAATTCTGGAGCTCCCACCTTGAATTTATTACACTAATTTCCTCTCTAGTAATATGTTTTACTTTTCAAATAAATTATCTTTTGATTTTTTTGATTCTCAAAGCAAGAATTTTGGACTGAAGAGGGAAATACCACCTGAAGAACTGTCCTTAATGCAAAACTTAGTCTTTTCCATAGCACTTCAGAAAAACTCACTAGGGATGGCAGAGGCAAGAAAGAATAAAATATAGCAGGCTTTGTTTGTTGGGAGAATTGTGGCTTGTTATAAAACCACACTAGGATTTAGGTATCCTATTTTGGTTAGGTTTTTAACACTTCATTGACTAAAATTATAGAATATGGGGAATTTTTTCTAATGGCTAATCTAAACCTACTGTATTTCAGTTAGAAGCATTCCCCTTTGTCTTATCATTACATGCTCTTGTTAAAAGTCTCTCTCCAGTTCTGCTGTAGTCTGGTTTAGGTGCTGGAAGGTGCTATAGGATTTCCCTGGAGCCTTCACTTCTCCAGCCTGAACGACCCCAGTGCCCTCAGTTTGCCTTCACAGGAGAGGTGCTCCAGCCCTCTGCTCATCTTTGTGACCCTCCTCTGGACTCAGCCCAGCAGGTCCATGTCCCTCTTGTGTTGGGGACCCCAGAGCTGGACACAAGGGTACAATTGGCTTTTTTGGTCTGCAATTGCACATTGCTGGCTCACTGGCTCATGTCTGATTTTTTTTTTTTT
>VZRO01005199.1:116921-204242 GCA_013397915.1 Daphoenositta chrysoptera | reverse complement strand
TTGTTTGGTTTTTTTTTTGTTTTTTTTTTTGTTTTGAGCACCAGGATCCTCAAGGCCTTCTTGACACTGCTGCTCTCAATCCATTCATCCCCCAGTCTTTTGATATAGGGGATTGCCTGGACCCAGCTGCAGGACCTTGGACTTGGCCCTGTTAAACTCCATGAGGTTCACATGGTCCCACTCCTCCAGCCTGTCCAGGTCCCTCTGGATGGTGTCCCAACCCTGCAGTGTATCAGCAGCACTGCTCAGCTTGGTGCCATTGGCAAACTTGTGAGAGTTCACAGAATCCCAGTGTCTGTGTCATTAATAAAGGTAATGAATGGTACTGGTCCCAATATGGGCCCCTGAGGGACACAACTCATTACTAATCTCTGGATGTTGAGCCATTGATTCAAACCCTTTGATTGTGGTCATCAAGCCAATTCCTTGTCCATCAAATAGTTCATCCATCAAACCCATGTATCTCTAATAAGTGACATGGGTGTTTTGTGTGACCATGTCCAAGGCCTTACAGAAGTCAAGGCTGGTGACAAAAAAACCACATGACAGTCAAGGTATGTGAATGAGATGCTCATGCAAAACAAACCAAACAATTTAATTAATACTACTACGTGTCAGTGTCATAGTCTTGAAAGTACCACACAGTGAAAGGAGTTGAGCTGTTCTGTGCACTGTGTAGTAAGAAAATGAAGACAACTGTTAGAAAAATGTAATGCTGATGTTAAAACAAACTTAGGATTCTTTTGTTCAGTGATGACAGAGTGCCTGTTTACAACCTGCAAAAACTGTTTGTTCATTGTCAGTTTATGAAACTGCTGAATTTTAATAAAGTTGAATGATGCCAGGATGAGTATAACAGAATGTGCAGATTTTGCCAGCCTGTGCCACGCTGTAAGTGAGCAGGACCATGATGATCCATCCCTGTGTTCTTAATAATATAATATACCATGGTGATGGTGTTTGTGAAATCAGTGGGAATGGATGACTTTTAACTAAGAATATTTAAGGAGGTAGCTTAAATCTAAGATACACTGATGTTGTTGGTTGTGTTTTGGCTTTATATTTTTCTTCCCTCACTAAGTGTCAAAATTATGGGAAAAATTGTTAAATGAAGAGTGATGATGCTAAGAAAATGCAAGTGGGATATCCTGATTATGTCTGTTGTCTAATCCAATCTCTTATCCTAGAAAAGTATTTGTATTGTCCATGTTAATCATGAAGTTGAAACTTATTAAAACAGACAATGAGTATATAGCAGACAATAAGTTATAAGTAACTTGAAAGAGAAAGTTGAATGAAGTTGCCTTAAATTTTTTGACAAAGCTGTTTGTTTTTACTGTAAAACTGGTCTCACACATTACATTTTCCAAACCTTATAATGATGCTTTGATTTCTTTTGCAAATTTTTCTTCACATGTGGCCTTGCCAAGATTAAGGTTTTATGATTTGATTTGGGAAAAGCTACTTGGACAAAACAATACAATTCTGAGTCTTTTGTAAGGNTTGTTTTTTTTTTTTTGTTGTTGCCTCTTTGGTTGGTTGTGGTTTTTCTTCCCCCACCTCTAGCCTCTTTCAGTGAAAGATGAAAGAAGCTCTTTGATGTGAAGACCTACTTAAATTATTTTTCAGTGTTATGATACTGGGACTGTCTGCACAGAGATTTGGAAAAAATGGTGTTCCTTAAGTCACGTGATTTAAGCATACAGAGAAGTAAAATCTTTTGGGGTGGGGTCATCTGTAGAAGCCCAAGTGCCCAAATATTGTCTGCTCACTCGTACAGTTATAAGGAAAGAGATGCTAGTTCTCTATAAACCTTCCCTTTTAAAAATGTTTATAGTCCTCTGGTGGCAGTTTTGTTGCCAAGCTTTCACAGGAAGTGCTTGGAAGGAGACCTTGTTTAAACTGGCAGAGAAAACATGAGAAGAAATGCAATTTTTTCTTTGCTGACACTTTGCAGGTTTAATGAAGCTCTTTGCTGCTGACTTTAACGCTCAGATTCACTTCTGCCCTTCCCTGTCTCCCCATTTCATTTGAAGTGCTCCATATGCTTCCTTGCGTGCTTTTTTCCACCATGTCTAGGACAGGTTCTTCAAAAATGTTTTTGTCTGTGGTTAAAACAGCTGTAATGGTGTTGCTTTACTTCAGCAAAGCCTGGTCTGTTTGCTGAACTCATGTGTAGTTTAGTACAGCTTCCTGTTTTTCTCATCCTATTTAATTAGGCAACAAGTTGCAGCAAAGCAGCTTCCTTGAAAATGAATCAGTGAATATTGTGCATATTGTAAATATGAAAGCAATTCATGTCTCTTTGAATCTTACAGAACCTTGGGTATTTTTCCATAGCTTTAATGTTTGTGTCAAAGGCCATACCTGGTTGCATACAAAGCAATTTTCTTCCTTTCTGTGTATTCCTTTTCAATTTGATTTGATTTACTTTTTGTTCTCTGTTGCTACCTTTTGACAGTAACAATAAAGAGCTGTCCTGCCTTATTTTCTTCTGTCATAATCTCTATTGCTTCATGACATATAACTTGTTCCTACAAGTAATGGTGCTACTTCATTGGGTCCAGATGAGTGTATGCCATTAGATAACTCATCAATAAAATTGACAAGTACTCACTAAAACTGTCTTATTTGTCTTGCAGTGAGCATGGTATAGTGTGATTGTTCTTACAGCAATACAACTGTTCCTTTGAAACACTCTGTGTGTGTTCTCTGTGAGAAAAGCAAAGGGAAATGAGGAGTTAATACAATGTAGCTGGTGCAGAGCATAGTTCATACTATAAACCTGGGAAACAATGACAGACTTGGGGATTAATATGAAATCATTGATTGGTTCATGACTCAAAATGTAATGGGAAACTACTGGGTGGAGTGATAACATTTTGCTCGTAGTTGTAGTATGCTGAAAGCACATGTTCAGTGTGTACAAAGATATCTGGATGGATGCCTCTTCTCTGGTAGAGTGATTTTGCCTGCTGTAAACATGCACCTGGACCTTTGTCCGTGTGCCAAAATTTAAAGCAGAAGGCTGTGATTTAGACTTACTCAAGAGGACATTCTGGAGTATCTTTCTCTCATCAAGTTGCTACATGACTCTCTAATTTGAAACAAACCTATAATCTTGTGGTAGAGGAAGAAAACCTGAACTTTGTTCATCATAAAGCAGTGTTAAGTAGAGCTGGAGCTTGGCCTGAGGCTTTAAAAGTAAGTAGATGCACCTGTAGTGAATGTTATTAGGTGCAAAAACACCCTTCGTGTTTGTGATTCCTGAATGCCAGCGAGTGCAGTGCAGGGCTTGAAGGACTTCCCAGTTATTATAGACTGGACTACCAGCCTACTGAATAATTCCACCATTTGAGGAATTTATGATGCTTCTCCTGGAAGAATTTACAAATGAAGTTAAAGCTTGACCACAATTGAGAATTTTTTAATAAAGATTACTCTCAAAACAGCTCTAGATGAGTTGAATGTATAAAGCACCAGGGTTTTGTAGTGTGAATTTTTAGGTATTGCTTATGCACGCTGAAAGTCTTTTTAGAGTTGCTTCCTGTCTGTGAAAAGCAGTTGCAGGAAAAATAAATTAGTATTTGTTTGTCAGTTGAATGCTAGAGGAGTGGGTTTGTCTCTGTCCAGCTAATGAATTTTTCTGAGGTATTCAAAAAGTCATGTAGCATGTTTTCCACATGACCAGTGATTGGGATTTCTTCATTTCTGAGAACTTGCCTTGAAGTCTAGTAGCCTGAATACTGAGGTTTCCACCTGAAGGCAGTTGAATATATTACTTGACTTTATAAAAAACTTTACAAAACACTGGTGTAATGGTTACTTTACCTTAATGGAAGATCTTTAATAGGTTATCTTACTGTTTTTGACAGGGCCCCAGGTAAATGTATTCATATTGCAAAATTCTGAGTTTATAGTGGAGTTCCATAAAATGGCAAAAGAAAATTTAATATTTCTGTTTTCAATGCAGTGTTTGAATAACATGTAGTTTTAACTGGAAGGAAAAATATGCAAGCCTAGAAGTTTATAATGAAAGTAGACTGAAAATGCTTTAAAAAGCAGTTCATTGAGCACCACTCAGCCTTTTGGGAAGATGGGCTAGGATAAATTAAAATGAAAGTCTGTAGAGACAAGATGGTCATTTAGGGATGTGTCTTCCATGCAGTAACAATTAAGATGTGAATGGAGCCTGCAACTGGGCTTCTGTGTTCTGTACTAACCTTACTTTTCACCCTCCGTGTCGGGGTGTATTCACACACATCAAAATAAAAAATATACACACACCTGAGTACAAAACTGAATGGAGCTGCTGCTTTTCTGTGTCTGTGCTGTGGCTTCTGGCCCACTAAGCAAGGTGCATGCAGCATGTAGAGAACCAGTGCTTGTTCTTCAGCAATATGGCCATTTAATTTGAATCAAGCTGATGCATAAAAAGTAAGAGTTGACCCAAGCATGTCACTTCTGTCCTGAAACTTAAAGACAGTTGGTAAGTTTAGGGTGGTATAGACTCATAAAATGGTTTGAGTTGGAAAGGACCTTCAAAGGCATCTAGTTCCAACATCCCACTAGTGAGCAGAAAGATCTTCAACTGGTTCAGGTTCATGAGCTTTGGTTTATTTGACTGCATTGTAGTCTCTAACAGGCTTCCAGTAATCATTGGGCTTGTTTGTGTTGAGCTTTGATTTTGTAGATTAATCTCTAGACCAATTTTGAGCATTCTTAGGAAGCTTTTAACCGAGTTTGAAGAAGCCCTACTTCATACTGTGTGCACAGTTTTTAAAGCATATTTTCTTTCTTTCTCTTAATAATAGAATTAACTAAGTGGAATAGAGCAATATGTTGGTTGAAAAGATAGTTTGTCTAGAAAAATGAAAATTCATTCAGAAGAATAACAGATGTGCTCCTGAAGTGCATACAATATATGGGTGTAATATGTTGTGCTGCCTTGGATGTTGCTTTCCAAAAAATTGCATGAGCATGTGATGAAGTATAAAGCCAAAGGTAAATAATGAAATGTTCCAGGATCTGCAGGGGACCAGGTATAGTTTAGGTATACTTAATGAGTTGAAGCATCATGTTATTGCTCCAGAATGTTAGAGTCAGAAAACTTTAATTTTGGCTGAGGAAAGAGGAAGTGATATTTAAAAACTTTGGCAGTATGAAACTTGAGCAATATTTTATAAAGAAGTGATACGAATTTCTACTCAGACTTTGAGCAGAGCATTTAGATGGTACTTTCCAGCCAGCTTTCCATCCTTCTGTTGTACCTTGTATCTTGTTCGTTCTTGAAGAGCCTAAAGTTGACTGATATCAAGTGTGTGTGGATGGCTCTTAAATGCATCAGTGCTTGTAGCAAGATCTCCAGAAGACTTAGATAACAACCCTTTCTATAAAAGCTGCTTTTATCTTGCAGAAATAAAATTATTATTCACAACTTGGTAGATTTTGTTTTTGTGGTAGTTTGTTCTGAAAGACAGTGTATGTCCCTCTAAATTGTACTGGTTCTATCCTAGTTATCCTGGTACTAATTCTATCCTGTTATCCACTTTGTAGCTGCATTAACCTAAAGTTTCTCAGACTCCCTGGCTTATGTGAACCATGACCATGAGAAAAGTTAATGGTTAGGAATCAAAACACACATTGTGTTCTGAGAAGTGTTGTTGAATTGTGTGCTATGATTGAAGCAGTAAAAAGGTTACTTGCTCAAGATATTCTCAAAAATTTTCTAGGTTGTCAAATTTTTCACTAGAAACTACTACCACATTGAGTCAAACCACAAGGTCCCCTAAACCTGTATCCCGCTCTTTAACAATAACTGATCAATAGCATCAGTCTTGGGGAGAACATTACAGGAAAACTTACCATGATACTATTTCAACAACTTGCTGCTCAGAAATTTTCTGAGCTAAAGATGATAAACTATTAAACACACAAATGTCTTGAATATCCCTCTCATTAATTAGAATTTGTTAACATCTATGAAAACATAGATTTCACTTCTTACCTATGTGGTGTTTAAGATAAAAAGCAGATTTTTTAAAATTAAACTTGCATCCTTATGATTTAATTTGGCAAATAAATAGTGTAAGAAAATAATTAATCATTTCCTGTTTATTTCCTCTGTTCCTTACAGACTGTAGACCTCTCTTGCTTTACATCAGTCACTTTTTGAGCTTGAAGAACATTAGCATACACATGTTTAATCCCACCACCTTAGGAGGCATTTCTGTAATTGAGGTCAACCTAGTTGCCTTCTTATATCCCTCTTTTAACTTTTTGAGATGCAAAGAACAAAATGCAGATGTACTATGAACTTCCATCTTGGTGTAATTGGGCTTTTTGTGCTGCTTTTACTCTGTCCTCAGTGGTTTGATATCTTGGTAGCTCTTGAATATTCAAGGGGTAGTTGAAGAAAACTTTTAAAACTGCAGCACGTATTTTGTCTACCATGGTCATGGGTGATTCAGAGACTCACATTATATATGTACATTTACAAAAGTGGTTTTTTTATGTGCATTGTTTTATGCCTTGATATATATATTTTTTTTCATCTTCTCTCTTGATGGGCAGTTAGAATTTGTGAAGTTATGAGACCTCTCCCCAACTAGTTTTCATTTTTCTTACTTGAACATCTTATATCATCAGTGACCTTTGTCATTTTGCCAAGCACATCCCTTCTAGACAGTTTAGGATGCATTGAGCTGCACAGATGGCAGAACTGATTCCTGATGCCATCTCTTGAATGGCAAAATGGGCAGTTTTTTCCTGTTTCCTTTCATTCTAAACAGTTGCTGCTCTGGCAGAATGACTTCTCCCAATCTCATATCAGTTGTTTTTTTTAATCAAAAACCCTTGGTGTTGACCAATGGTAGATCTTTTTGGAAATTCACATAGACTGTGTCAAATAGGTTGCTAACAAGCCTGTTTGTCCACCAAAAAGTGGGTGTAGTATATTAAATGACTTGGATCCTGAGGTATCTCTTTACAAAACTCATGGTTTGGGTTATTTTTGTTCTCCCTCTCCCCATGGTTTGTCAGTTTCTTTGGAGTTTTGAGATGCGGGAGTGAGAGAGGAAGTTCTCAGAAGAATTAAGTCAAGCTTTTTGCTTTTGATGTGTTTGAAAAATATACTGATTTGTAGGCATTTAGAAAATTGTTACTGCAAATCTCCTGGTTTGTGATTTTTACATTTAATTTGCAGAGTGCTTCTATGATTTCCTGATTTGCCCATGACTTCATCTTTTTGGAGGACGCCTTCTTTTAGTAATCTCTTTTACAGGCTCTTTTGTCATTGTGATCTTTCTGAAAAGATCTGTTTTTTAAATGACAGCCATTCATTTTCTTAGGTACAATTACTTAAAACAGTGTAATCAAAGATCTGAAGTTGTGTATCAGGGAGAGTGGGAGGAGATCTCCAACATACCTTGTTGAAAAA
This sequence comes from Daphoenositta chrysoptera, assembly GCA_013397915.1. NCBI lineage: Eukaryota > Metazoa > Chordata > Aves > Passeriformes > Daphoenositta > Daphoenositta chrysoptera. The sequence goes on along the minus strand of VZRO01005199.1, from coordinate 196,804 downwards.
CTGTAATACTGAGAATTATATGTGAGTACTAATTTAGTGCAAGTAAGTATTTATAGTGTTTTACCAGAACATCTCATATTAAACATAATTTTAATGTATTTTCAAAAAGTTTTTGTGTTTTCAAATAAGCTTAGTTTAATAATGCACATGTTTGTACATTTTCAGGAGAAAAAACCTTTTAGCCAGCTGACCTTTGCTAAAAACCTGTGCAAGACTGGAATGCTTATGGAAGAATTTTAACTTAGAAGCACACTAAAGACATCAGCATCTAAATTTCCTTTTTTTTTTTGCTTTATTTGAAAAGATACTGACACCCACTAGTGTGGGATTGATGCACATATTTTCCATGCAATGTCCCCATTGAGATGATGTTCCAAATGTCAGGAGACTTCCTTCTTTCTGTATGGAAAATTAGACAGCGCTTCTGTGAGTCAACAAACACTGGAATATCCTGGTCTGAAGTTGTCATCTGAGAACTGGGTAGATGCTTACTCCATGTACAAGTACTCAAAACTGGGCTAATTAATTTAGTAAAATCAGGGGTAAGATTCACAGTGTTACAGCTTTTTCTCTTGCTTAGTTGAATGGATTAAATTAAAAATATTTATTCTTCACGGCGTTATCCACGTGTCTTTCGAGAGAAGGTTTTGCCCCCTTTTTCTCCTGCAGTTACACCAGTGCACTGCTGTGTCAGGGCATTGCTGTGGGCAGAGCCTGTGCTCGGGGCTGCTGGGGCTGCATCAACCACAGCAGGGCCTGCCCAGGAAATGGAAACTCTCCTGCAAGAGCAGTCGTGACACGGTTCTGCAGGTGGCTCTGCTGGTGGCAAGTTCTGCCTCTCCACAGGAAAAATGTCCCTTCTCCACCCTGCTCCTGAATGGGGTTGGTCAGGGAGAAAGGTGGAATTACCAGTCTTCAAGTGGATATGATCGTTTCGGGATTTAAAAATGTGTAGGCGGCCACTTCTAGTTACACTGTTGGCCAAAGTAAAGGATAACTTTGGTTTTTTTCGTGTTGCCTTTCGGCTTGGTTTTCTCATGGCTTTCTTTTGATCACCTGTGTACCATGGCAGCAGTAAAGGGTGCAAGTCCTCCAAGCTTGTCAGCCAAGCAGTTTCTTTCTTCTTGATGTGCAGCAGGAGAGGTGTTTGCTACCACCCTTCCTCCTCAGCCTGCTTTTCTCCACAGGTTTGTGTGCCTGGAGCAGGGAGAGAGCAGCACTGGACTGTGCCTAGCAATGGCTACTTCTTGGCTCTTGCTGCTGAAGAATGAATTGCCTGCCTCTCCTTGCTTTTATTCCTCATGATTGGCCATTTGTGGTTCCTTTTTAGGAGAATATTTGTTTACTGAGCTAGATGTTTTGGCTGCCAGTTTTTAAGTGTGAAAAAAATACCAAAAAGGCATCTGCCTCACAACTGGGATTGTGCTGGGAAGGCAAAATGATAAGGTTCAAATAAAACATGAAAATAAAAAGGGATGAAAAAGGAGATGAAGTTCTTCAGGCAGAGTGGAAGAATGGTCTTTCATGTTATCTTCAGCATGTGGCTCTCCTCATCTAGTTTCTTTTTTTCTTTATGAGATGGCAAAATGTATCATTAGATTTAACTGGGAATTTGTTTGAGGCCTAAAGGTATGCAGAGTGTGGGGTTTTTTGGGATCTTTGATGTTCATTAGGGAGTAGTTCTGTGCCAGGTAATGTTTACTTTGCTTTTTTTAGTTTCCTTTGCCAACTGCAGTCTTACTGTTTCATACTTCCTCCTGTAACTGTTAATGTTTCTTATTTAGCTTTTCTTTCCCAGACAACCTCCGAGGCTTTAGAAAATTTGGTTAGCTGACTTCCGTGGGATTAAATTTAACACAAGAGGAAATGGAGAAGATGTAGTTTTGGAGTTTTTTTCTTTGTATTTCAGTTGTTTTGGTTTGGTTTGGTTTGGTTTGGGTTTTTTTTTTTCACGTCATTTTAGTATTAAAGTTGCGTATGAATGGATAGGTTATCCCCATGTGGTCATTAAAGTCAGTACTTAAAATACTACAGTCTTGTTGTCATGCTCTGTGCTTGCTTTTTATATTTTTCTTATGATAGATGGTAAATTGTACATTAATTTTACTTCCTGTTTGTGTTCTGAGTATTTCAGTGTTTTTCAAATAATTTTAAATAAACGTTTGTTTTTTAAGTCTAATGGCAACACTTCACAGTGTTAAGAGATGACTTCATAAAATTAGCAGAACTTTACATTTGGTGACATAGTTAAACTAAAATACTGTTTAGAAAGAAAAAGGGTAGTTATTCACTGCGAGTCATTCCTTACAGCAAATGGAAACTCTTACTTTACTTTTAGCTTGCATAGATTTGCCTGGTTCTTGCTTTTTGCTTTTCTTCCCCAGTCTCAATCCATTGAGATCTCTCCACTCCTCACATTGTAAACTTCCTTCTGAAACCATGTGGGTGAGCTGGTACTACAGCCCGGTGTTTACTAAGCAGATTAAGAGAAACTGAAATAGAGAAAGGAACTTGCACGGAAGGTCAGAGTATTCTGCCAACAGGAATGAAACATCAACGTGGTTTGTGTAGGAGGCTCCCAGGTTTCAGCTCAAGGCCAGGAGCCTGTACCAAGGTTACTCTGGGTGATTGACAGGAGGATTGCTCTCGGAGGGCTGGGGAATAAGCTGGATTCCTATCTCTGTAATCATGTTATGACCCGGGCTGGCCTCAACAGGTCACAGGGCACTACTGCAGCAGCTGAGCTCTGTTGTTGCTTTCAGCCAGTGATGCCACTGAGATGTTGGAGGTTGCCTTAGAGAAGCCTGAGGGGGCAACCTGCAGCCTTCTGGGTATTCCCACCAGCCTTTCAGATGTGCATTTTCTTCTGTTTGTTAGTGAATAGCATTTACTGATTGTTACGGTAAAAGGGATTGTGAAAAACATATCTGAAAAGTTTTATTTAATTCATGAAAGTTATAACTTTTATGATAAGGTTTAATGAGTGATGAATTAAATGATAAATGGAATCGTAAATTTGTTTTAAAAAATTACTGCCAAGATGAAAAACAAATTCCAGCCACTGAAACTAAAAAAAGAATGTTGCCAAATGTATTGGGTCCTTTGTGGAATCAGAGCTGGCTCTCTCCAACATGGAGGCAGCTTCTGGTGTCTTCTCACAGGAGCCACCCTGCAGCCCCTCTTTATTGCCCTGTCCCCAGCTACCAAAACCTTGCCACGTAAACCAAATACACTAAATAGCACATCCACCTAGCAGAGAAGTTATTTTAATGTTGAAGGTGAGAATGTCCTTATCCAAGCTTTAGTAGAAAAAACTATCAAGTGTGGCTGTAGATCAGAGAATAGAGTGGTGAAAGATTGATCAAATCTTCCTGCCTGACATCAGCACACCATGCTGATAGTGCAATGCTTTGCGTAAGACTCTTTAATGTGAAATTGCCTGAAAGTATTTGCCAAGAACTTGTTTGACTGTTAAGTGTACTTAAAAGACATTTAAATCAATTTTTCAGAGTTATTACATGTCTAGCAAGTTTGACAATTTTGGGGTAACAAGCTTTCAGTAGAGTTGGTCTGGAAGTATATGCAGTGCTTTCAGGGGTTACTGTGCATCTCTTGTAGATTTTGCAGAATGGATATAGTGAGTGGGGGCTGATGTCCAGATTGCTGAGCGAGTACAGCAGTTTCTGATGCACGTGATGTGAACGGGTGCTTACTTTGGGTCAAAAACCCTCTGAGAATTCAGATAGCTGCAGAAAATCCTCAGTTTGTGTGGGCACAGTTTCTGAGTTTCTTAACCTATCATACCACTTTACTGCTTGGATCATCCAGCTGAAGTGAGAACTTGTGCTTCTGATAACCCCTTGAATAGTCAAAAAGATGTAATAGGCAGCTGGGGTGTTTTGACCCATCTTTGGTAACTTCCTACATGGTGGAATTAAAAATTCATTACTATTTCTTTACCTTAAAATCACAATCAACTCCAAACAGTGTAAAATAGACTTCAAATTTAAAACATTCATCATGACTTTGTGAATGGCAACACACAGTGCAAATGTTTCTAAATGACGTAGGAAAGAAATGGGAGAATGATATTTAATCAAGTTGCAACTGCCTTCACTTAGAGCTGTTCTCCCCCACCCCGCCATTCTCTCTCTTTCTCTTTCTCTCTCTCTCTCTCTCTCTCCCTCTGACTGAGTCAGCTGGAGAACTGCCTGTCCTGGATTCTTTCTTTCATCGTACCTCCTGCTGCACCTGGTAGAAGGCACAACCAGCCTTGACGCAGTGTTTGTGTGTATGACTAATTTTATCTTTGAAGCCATAGGTGGAAGAGAGGGAGAGGTCTAGACTTAAAATCTTTCTCCAGTTTTTTTCTTCCTTTGTTGCAGCTGCAAATATGGGTCAAGGTGTCTTGCAAAATAGCACGTTGTATTCGACACACTGATTAACAAATCTGTTTGTCTGAGAGTGTGGTAAAATTTTCTGTCCCTTCTTATGACTTGCTAAGTATGTTATACTGCAGAGTCTATCTAAGTTACTTTTTTTTTTGATGGTACAGACTGTCACTTTATACACCAGCAATCATATTTTATACAGTGTACTGAACAGGATGAGTGTGTATCATTACAGGCATTGAATTATGTGTAGCCACAAGGAGGTCTACAGTTTTTGTGGTAGCTGACCTCCGACTTTTTTCCTAAGCTTATAATAACATTAGACAGTAACCCATACCTGCTTATCAAGTGTAAACAGGGCTTGGAATGTATATTTAAGAAAAACCAAAAACCCCATTACTTTAATGTGTAATTGTTTTTCTTCTGTAAGAATGAGGTGTATTCAATTGTTGTTAACACAATTGTAATAAAACCATCATCTTGGAAAAGAAAAGCTCATTTGAGAGTACTCGTACTCTAAAGGAATTGTTAAGGTATAATATGATACAGAATTGAGAAGGAATAGTTAAATAGTATATTAATAAACATTTTGTTGCAAATATTCCCTATTTGCTGGGATTTATGACAAATGAGTTGTAGCAAGACCTGTTAAAAATTACTCTACTCCCTTATGTTTACTGATGCCAGTGTTAAGTGAAAAATTTTTGGTTTTAGTTCAGTAGTACAGTAACTGCACCATTGATGACTTAGCTGAGGTTAAGACCACACAGATGTGTTATTCTTCTTGAGAACACTTGAGATGGCTCAGAGGATAGTCTTTACAGGCAAAGCAAAATCATGGACAGCTTGTTTTTCATTCTCTTCTATCTGTAGTTTAGATCGATTGGGCTGCAAGCTGACAATTATGTTTCATCTTTGGAGGCCCTAAAAGATGCCTTTAAGGTACATATATGTTTTAGTATCTCTCTTGGTGCTTTTTGAAAATAATGCTTCTCCTGACAAGTGAGCTGCTTGGAAATTGCTGGATGATTTGGAAAGTGTATTTTCTGGTCATAGTACTCCTTGGTAATCTCTGGTGCAGATGCAGTGAAGGCCTGTAAATTAGGTAACTGCAATGATTGCACAGTGCTGTTAATGGAAACTTGTAAAAACATGGTCTGAGCTACTCTGTGTTTGTCCCAGGCTAGGAGCTTGCACAGGGGTATCTGTTAATGGCTTGATTTCATTTTATTTGTTAAGATGCTGTATATTGCTTATATATCTTAAGATTTGGAAAACAAAACAACCCAACTTATATTGTATGATCTATGGACATTCATACAGTGGTAATAACTTACTGATTTTTCAAGACTTGGTTTTATTTTTATTAATATCGGTGAGTCATTTCTGCAGAGGTTATTTTCTTGTGTCACAAGAAATCATTTAAAAACTGGTTCTTGTGCTAATAAAGAGCAAAAAGCTTTATACTGACTCAAGGCATAAACAGAATAGAGGACTCAACTGAGCATGCGACTGTTCAGGCATAACAAAATCAAAGCAGCTGGTTGAATAGCTTGGAGGTTTTTGTTTGTGCCAACCTTGCCAAGACATCTGTGTTCTATAAGACATTAAGGGGAGAAGTTGATTTCAAATAGTTGTATGCTTTTGACAGCCTGGCTTTTGAATAAAGGGTTCGTGTAAGTTTCCTTGGTCAAAAATGCAGCATGCCATGTACTGTGCCTTCCACTACAATCTTTCTGAAATTCAAAGTGTTTTAATAAGAGTCACTTGTTTTAATTTGGAGTGTCAATTTTATATCAGCTGTTCTCTTACCAAGCAGAGAGGTATTTGGATTCATTGCAACAGTCAAACCAGCACTGAGTTTTCCCTTGTGAAAACTAGGGGGAGAATCTTTGCTTTTGGGGTTTTTGATTAGCTGTTGTATCACTGAGCTGTGAAACTTTGAGATGCACAACATATTTGGCTTTTAGATATGAATTTCAGAAATGAATGCCAGAAGAGTATCATATGGTAGCTATGAGTGCATCTTTGGAATATCCTTTTTATAGCAGAAAATTGCTTCCAGCTAATTGGTTTAGAATGCTTTTCCTTTCAGTTTAACAAAGCTTAGAATATAACTGAGATTTTATTTTTTCCCCAAAGATTCCCAAGATATCCAATACATACATTTTAGTCCTGCACTCAACCTAACTCCAGGAGTCTGTGATACCACACTTCATTTTAAATTAGTCTTGTAGGGATCAGAAGATACTGCTGTATCATGGAAAGTGCTCGCTTGCTTGTAAGACTGAGGATTCTCTGAATTATGTGAGCTCAGTTCAAGTCATTGATGCTGTTATAGGAACAGTCCTTTATTTTGGCTATGATACTTAATTTATTAAGTTACATGCTGCTACAAGTGATCCAGGAAGTTTTAGTTCTTAAACTCAGAGAATAATTGAGAAGAAGAGCTAAGATGCTACTAATTGCTGCGGAATAGTGATGTTGCAGTGAAGTTTTTGATTTTTGTTGGTTTTTTTTTTAATTTTAAAGCTCCCATATGTAAGAGCATGCATACATTAGTTGCATCAGGTAAACATGTTATTACCCAAGTGACCATGTCGTTTTACCTTGTTGTTAAGTGAAGGCACCTCAAGGTAGTAACAAACATTACTCAAGGTAATGTAACAACCATTCTAAAAAAATCTTCGGAATTTAAATTTCTTACTTATTAAAATAAGACTTACTTAACTGTTAGCAGTATGAAACACGTAAGTGTGAACTATTTCTTTGTGGAACTCATAATTACAAGCCAAAACCTAAGTCATCATTTCTCAGAGTTTCACAGACAAAGTTTCTGTAGCCTCTGCACCTGCAGGGCCAGCTGAAGGTGCTGTCTGTGCTGAGCCCGAGCAGGGCACTCCTGCCTCTCTCCCAGCCCCGGGCTGCACATTCTGCTCTGCCCCACACAGGAGGGCACGTGGAAGGCACAGCAGCACAGTGGGTTTGGGTTGCCTACCGGGAAACTATTTCTGGAATAAAATTTGAAAAATCAAGGAAGTTGTGCATTTTTCCCTTTAATTTAATTAGTAGTGCCTATAATAGGATTTGGGAAAATTCTTTTTTTTTTATCAACTGTATGGTTTTTAGATTTGTATTTTATCCTATTAATTAGTGGTTGGTTAATCTCTGAATTCACTCGACTGTTTTGTTAGTCTGTGAGTATGTGGTGTGTTCTTTGGCTGTTTTGCAGTTATCTGCTAAAAAAGCACATTAAAATGTGGTACTTGTCTGTTCGTTTTTTTGGGTAGGTAGTGGAATTCATGGGGTTTTTTGCAAGAATTTGAACTTTCCTTGTGCTCTCAGCCAGAACGGCTGCAGATAAATGTGTTTTGTAAGCTGTTTGCAAGGCACTGATCGACAGACAGACAGAAAGAGACAATGGGCATAATGGAGGCTTGAGGAAAAAAAACATGAAATTCTCCAAGTGAAAGTGGGAGGAGGAAGAGACTAGGTGAAAGAGAGACTGGGCATGGGGTGGGTGAGCTTAGACAAACACAGCAAAAAAGAAGAGCCCAGAGAACTTTAACAGCAGGCAGAGAAAAGGACACAGTGTTACGTGAGTTGGCTGTAGATTTTTCAAGTCAGTAAGTTAAAACAAATATAACCAAAAGGGGTTTTATTTTTAACAGCACACAGCAAGGCAGCCTTTGGGAAACCAGGGCACTTTCAGAGGTACATGTAATGCAGCTTCTAGGAGCTTGTTGATGTTGCCAAGGGGACTTGGTGAGGGTGAGATTTTCTGCTTTTGCAGTGGGTTTTAAGTAGTTTTGGTTTTGTTGGTTTTTTTTAAGTTCACTTTTTTAATCCAGTCCTTGACAAATTCACTGATCTCTGAGATACAGATGAAGAACGTCTGTTATTTTGAACAGTTCTTGTGAGGAATGGGTGCCTTGATTTCCTCTAAAATAGCTGTGCTGGCTTGTATATACACCCTCAGCTTTGCTTTTACTTTGGGGGGAGGAGTAACCTTGCAGCTTTCCACTTTTAACCTGTTACCTCTTGCTGTCTTCCACCTGTGTCCGGACTTGGCTCTGGCCTTCTGTGCTCTTTTGCTTGTAGACTTAAAGGGAACTTCTTTGCCTTCATGTTGCCTCTTACCCGTTCTAGGGACTCCCTATGAGTGGGCTCAAATGTGACATATATCTCTTTCATGTTGTCCCTAGGAACTTGAAAAGAGTGCTGTGTGTCATGCTATCAAGTGCTGTCTTGTTGTACTCCTCCTCCTCTGTGTAGGAAAGCACATTTTCTTTCATGTGTTGCCTCTGTCAGATCAGAGACTTTATTTGACACTTGCAGAGTTCTTACCCCAAAGGAGTTTGGCTTCTGCTTGGGCACTTTGGCAATGTAAGTAAGAATACTCCTGCCTTTGCTATGATTTGACTTCTTTTTTTTGTGTGGTTTTGGTTTTTCTTTTGTTTTTGGGGGGTTTTTGGGGGGTTTCGTTTGTTTGTTTCGATTTTTGGGGGGATTTTTTTGGGTTTTTTTTTTCATTTTTAGACTATATAATCTATGGGGAAGTTGTCATTAATTGGTCAAGTCCTTATTGCTGTAGAAATTAATTCCTTTTCTCCATTTTCTTAAGGAGCTAGCGAATGGCATGTACATCCTAGTAAGTTTCTGATGATTTGCCAGCTTTTAAATAGGCCTTTATACAAAAATAACTTTTTTTTTTTTGTATGGAATGAAATTGTTAATGTTGGAAAAGACCACTCAGATCATCAAGTCCCACTGCCAACCCAGTACCACCACCACGTTAATCACTAAACTTTGTGCTCAAGTGCAACATCCCCATGTTTTTTGAACATTTTCAGGGATGCCAACCCCACCAGTTCCCTAGATAGTCTGTTCCATGTGATATCACCTTAACTCCTGGGTGTCTGAGGTACAAGGTGTACAATGGTGCAGGCCTCTCTAGCTTTACTCTGAAAGCCAGGGGATAAATTAGGCTGTGTGGTAAAAGACTCATCTCCAAAACCACAAAGGGCCCCAGTGGAATGGTGATAGATGGGGAAATAGTCTGAGAAATGGAGCATCCTGACCTGGTTCTTCCCAAGTCTTCCACAGGAAGGTGATCAGTTCCATGAGATTTATTGTGGGGTGGAGGGGAAGAGCATCCATAAATTCTTCAGGATGTATTATGGAATGTTTTGGGGGAAGGGCAAAAGGCAGGGTTTGTGATTCTGTAAAGGAGGATTCGAGGTGATTTGGAGTGGAAGAAGCATAGGAGAGCAGAATGGGGAAATAAAGGGGCCAGTCATAAACTGCTGGGTGAGGGGGCTCTCTTCTAAATAGATTTGTATATATGGAGTATTAAGTGCCCGTGTGAGCCCACAGTTCCATCTGGAGTGGGACCACTGGGCCCTGGGGGTCCCTGCACGTTGGGGTGCCCTCAGCTGGGGCACGTGCCCTGTGTGGAGGTGTCAGTGGGCACCGGCAGCAGGGCTGGTGTGAACCTGCAGAGCAGCTCGGCGCCGCGGAGCCAGGTACTGAGGCAGCATAAATCCGGGAGAGACAGGGAACAGAGGTCTGCCAGCTGGCTGAGAGAGGGACTCACAGCTCCAGGCCAACCTCTGCAGACACAGTGAGGTCTCAGGCCTGCCTGAGGGCCACGTTTGTGTGTGGTGTCTGTGCAAGAGGCACGTCACACTGCAGAGATGAACTTCTGTCCATGGCAGCTCTACTGGAGCCCAGCACCAGGAGCCCTTTGTGCTCTCTGTGCCCGCTGGAAGTACACACTCAACCTTTGTCCTGGCCAGAACCAGGAATGTGGAACCTCACCTTTACTGAGCTACTGGGAGTGGAGACACATGAACCCTTTGGATGGAGTTTGTGCACATGGTTGTCTTTTTCCTCTGCTGTCTTTTGGGTGTGGCTAAGAGTAATACAAGATAGACTCTGGATATATCTAACATGCCCATTACATTCTTTACAGATTTTAGTTCAAAAGCATTTTATTTTCTAAATTATATGCCTAAAGATAGTAACTCTTCCCTGAGATATAACAAGTATCTTNTATTTTTTGTGTTTTTTTTTTTTGTTGGGTTTTTTTTTTTTTTTTTTTTGTTTTTTTTTTTTTTGGTGGAGCCCTCTGAATCCTGTTATCGAGAGGGTCTGTTACCTCTTCCTGTAGTAACTCAGTCATATCTGTCCTTTTCTGCACAACCTGTAACCCACATTTCCAACTTTCAAGGAACAATGAATGAATAGAATGTATAAAAATTAACATAAAATTTACAGAAGTGGAGGATGAGCAAGCATGGTCATCTAACTATTGTCTTCTGAAAATCAGATTCATCTGACAGTAAGAAGTCTTTGATAGGTGTCTCAATTTTCAACACTTGTGTTCTAGTTTGGAGCATGAATGTTGTTTTGAATCAAATTTCCTTAATATCCCTCTTACTGTTCTGTGTTTTATATCGTGGAGCAGCTTTATAGTAGAAAAAACTAGCTTAATTTTGTATGAAAATAAACTGGAAGATGCACTCTCAGGTGTTACTGAGCATTCAGTGCATGGAGCAGTTTAGATCTGGTCTGGAGTAAACCTCCTCTTGAAATGCATCTTATGTGGATAAGTTACTTTGTTTCGCAGATCCTATCCTAATACTGGGCTCTACTTGTGGCTATAGATGTTTTCTCTTTAATGGAGCAGCACAAATATGTGGGATGATTGTTTGTTTGCTTTTCCTCTGCTAAACAACAGCAAAGCTTCACCTAGGAGGAGTTCTCTGCTGATGTTCTTTAAAGGGCTTTGTTTTTGTGCACCATCCTGATGAGGCAGCTGCAAGTCATATATACTCCTTGAAAAGATTTGGGATTGCAGATCAGTTAATCTTTCCTTATGGTGTATATTTAAATGCTTTTCCACTGCACTGCTTCTTTTTCTTCTGTTTGTATCATTTCCTCAGTGCCTATGACTTTGTCAGTTGATTGTCTGTAAAATAATCCTTTGTTTATGGTCCTCAAGCTCTGCCTTTCATCTTTTTATAACTATTGTGAAATGTACCATCCAATCACATCCACCATGGGAGCTGGTTATCCGCAGTTGCCATCACCTACTGTATTATGTGACTTTAACTATGATTTCTATTTTTTATATTATACAAACTGTATGTAACATTGGCATTAAATCAGTCTATTTCCAAATTCTGGAACTCTCCAATTTTGTAATTAACAAGTTTTCCTTTTATGATTATTCAGTATATAACTAGAATTTGAACATGTTCCAAACGCGAATGCTTAGAAAAGTAGTTCTTTACTGAATCTTCTATTTATATTCCTCATGTGAATGAGCTGGAGGTTTTCTTACTTTCTTCCTCGTATTCAGGCAGAATACAAATCAGCAATAGGATTTTTTTGCATCATTGCACACAGCTTCCTTTTCTACTGCTCCGTTCTATTTGTGTCCTGCCTTCAGCCCTGCTCGGATACAGCCCTTAGCATTCTGTGCACTGCTGGCTTGCAGGCAGGCAAACAATGCAACCTTCATGAAAGCTTTGAAAGGCTGCAGTTGCCAGGTGTAGGATTTACTCTGTCCTAGCTGCGTGATGGTAACTTGTAATAAGCCAAGACAAAAATAGAATCGTACAATTTCTCTTGTGAATTCACAAGGAAAGATTTATGGTCATGGGAATGTAAGTACCTTTGCTTCCTCAGCCCATAGCTGTCTCTAACCAAGGTGAGAAATGGATGCTTATGGAAGGAGTCTAGAAGCAGTTTGCAGTGATATTTCTCTTGGTATGCAGTTCCACCGGTTTTTGAACAGGGATATTTTCAGCTGGAGTTGCATAAAAGCTGTTGTGATTAAACCAAGACCTTCTGATTTAAAGGTAGCATCACTACCATGTCTTTTCCCTACCCTCAATTTAATCCAAACCTGTGATGATACAAACTGGAGTTTCGTTGTGTTTTCCTGGTAGATGTTCACCAAATTTTTTTTTGTTTATTTGTTTGTCAAAACATTCTGGGTCAGGGTAGATACTTCTCAAATGGAGCATTACTTGTTCTTATTGGAAAGGAGATAAGTAAAGGCCTGAACTTACCATGATAGATTTCTCCAATGTCCGATGCACCAAGATTCCTTCCAAAAAACTGTATGTATAAAGAAAATCTATATTAAAAAAGTTAATCTTAAAAGGCTAGGATCTAACCTAATAACTCAGTTCATTTTTCTCTAAAGGATTATGGATTTTATTAAAACAAAATGGCTTTCTGGGAAAACTTTCTACTCCTAGTGTTTCAATTTCATGCATTAGTTCAGTAACTTTCCATTCACTGTGTAAAGACTGGATGTCCTTGAGTCATATAAAAAAGTCAATTAACTCACTCTTGGTGAGTATGGGGCAAAAGTTACAATATCAGACAGCTGTCCTTGTAAAGATTGGCAATAAATCACAGCTTTTCTTTTTCAATGACTATAAAACATTCTCCAATCTACGCATGAAACAATCAGGTTCTGTTCTCTTTGATTAAAGCATACTGTGAAATATGCAATGGAAGTTTGAACAAATTTTATATTTTGCTTTGAGTTTAATCGTTTGATTTTGATGGAGCACATCAATATAATTTGTAGAACTGGAGTAATGTCTAAGGGGTATGTGGGTTTAAAAACCCAAATGTATTACATGTTTCATTGGTGTGGTGAACATAATTGTTCAGTTAACTCCTTGCTACTTAGTTACTGTTAAACCTTTCAGAAAATCTTCCCCCTTCTATATGTAAATAACTTTTGGGGTATTTGCAATGATATCTGTTTCTCAGATCTGAAGAGCAAAAAATGTCCTAATTTTCTCCAGGGCTTTTGTGGGCTTTTTATTTCCATCTTTTTGCTGAGGTTTGTCTGTGCTTGGTATTGTGCATATATGGTTATCTGCTGGTGAATTCCTTCTTGTTACAGCTTACATAACAGAAATGCCATTAGTGAGGGGATGAACAGCTGTGATGGGGTAGTCCAGAAGTTGATAAAAGCCTAGGAGCTTTTCTGACATTGGCAGCAGTAGAGGATAAGAGAAGAGTGTAGGAAAAGGGCAGAGTTGTAGAGATACCTTCTCCAGTATGACCTCCCCATCTCCAGTAACATGCAGGTCAGGGTATGTCAGAACAAAGGTATTAAATTTATATTTAAAAGCCATACTGAATTTTTTCCCATTACTTTACCCATTTTGTCTTCTATTTTTCGAAGTATGTGTAATTTTTGAATTCACAAAGAGTTCCACAGCTTACCCTATGTGATACAAAGCAATATACTTTTTTTTTTTTTTTTTTATTTGCTACCTGCTGGTTTGTTTAAAGTCCTCTGCCCTTTCTGTTGGAACAGGCTGTGTTCAGCCATTGGATATGCACCCCACTTTGCCATTTGGGGTTTTTATAGACCTCTGAGGCCTGGCAGGGTGCTTGGCCTCTGTCTTGCCATGTGCTCCTCTCCAGAGATGGAGCTTGTGCCTGCTGTGGCTGCTCTGCAGAGATCTGAAGGGTTGTACTTGCTGTCTTGGGTAAGAAGGAGAAATAAGTGAGACTTTTGAAGGAGCTGCTCTGTGGAAGGAAATTCAAGGTGAAGTATTTCTAAAAAAGCTGCTGTCAATTTCCCACCACTTCTGTTACACCCCTTAGTGTTTTCTGTCTGTTTAGTGTTCTGTTAAGGCCAGCATCTGGCCTCCAGAACTAAACTCCATCTTATTAAATACCACCTTTCTCTGAGCAAGAAGTGTGCTGAGAGGAAGTGCTGTCTGCTTGGAGTGATGTCTGGTGTAGCGGATAAATGGTCTTATAAAAGCAGCAGGAGGTATTTAAACCAGGTTACTAGAGAGTTAATAATACAGAACACTGGAAGTTACATAAAGTGCTTTTCAGATTTTGCTCCATTGATACTGTCAAGTGCAGTAACTCTGTAGCTGCAAACGTAAAACTTCAGACCATCCTTCAGCCATGGTTTATGCACTTGTGAAGATCATGAGAAATGGCATAAGGAGCAGCAGTGAGTTATTGTAGTTTAAATAGTTGGATGACTTTCTGAAGGGTAGAACCATTTTAAAATCAAGAGAAACAGTATGAGATTTAAACAGGAAATCTGTAGATGGAGTCACCTCTGCTTGGTGAAGGAGAAGCTGGAATTTAGCCTCTGTGTGCATGGATATTGCTGCCTTCTGGCAGAGCTGTTTTCTAAGCATTCTAGTTTTACAGTCTCATAGTGTATCCTCACAGATCAAAAGTAGGTGGATTGCAAGGGAGGCAGCTCAGATGGAATGGATATTTATGTAGTTGAAATATGAAATATAATCTGTCTTCTCAGGTCACACGGCAATTTTCATGGAGTCCCAGAATGGGTAATGTTGGAAGGGACCACAGTGGGGTCATCTGGTCCAATGTCCCTGTTCAAGCAGGGTCATCCCATAGCACATGGCACAGGATTGTGTCCAGAAGTTCTTGGGTATTTCCAGTGAGGAGACTCCACACCCTCTCTGGACAATCTGTTCCAGTGCTCAGTCACCCCCACAGTAAAGAAGTTCTTCCTCATTTTCAGGTGGAACTTCCTGTGCATCAGTTTCTGCCCATTGCCTCTTGTCCTATTGCTGGGCACCGAGCAGAGCCTGGTCCATCCTCTGACACCTCCCTGCAGGTTCTGACAGACATTGGTGAGGTCCCCTCTCTGTCACCTCTTTTTGAGGCTGAACAGGCCCAGCTGCCTCAGCCTTTCCTCATAAGAGATTCTCCAGTCCCTTAATCATCTTTGTTTTCCTCCACTGGACCCACCCCAGGAGCTGCCTTGTCCTGAGGAGCCCAGAACTGGACACATCACTCAGGGTGAGGCCTCACCAGGGCTGAGCAGAGGGGCAGGGTCACCTCCCTGACCTGCTGGCAATGCTCCTCCTGATGCACCCCAGGATACCTTTGGCCCTCTTGGCCACAGGAGCACACTGATCTGTGTGTGCAAGTTTGTGCATCCGTTGAAGGGGTTAAAGCCACCACACGTGCTGTTGTGCATCCTCCTTTGCAATGGTCATAACCCACCAAAAAAAGGCAATTTTATTGTGATCTAAGTCCTTGACTTTGTGATCACCAGTGTGCTGGTACAAAGAAGGTAGTGGGAATGAGTGGTTGGAAGAGGGGAAACAGGAAAACCATGGTTTTTAGGTCCTCTGAGGCAAATGATCACTCTAACTTTTCACTAAAACCTGCAGGGATGCCTGTTGCCCTGTTGCTTTCAATCATAAAATACCAGCTGGGATGTGAAATGCTATTGATTTTAACCTTCATTTGCTTAACAATTTCATCTTTCCTGTCCAAATTTTCATTATATTACTCACCATATTTTCTATACATTCATTCTGTGTTTCAAAGTGAATCTTTTAACCATACATATGTATTTGGTGTATATTGTGGGACATCTATTGTATTTTTTGATACCTGAAGAAGTTGTTACTCCCTAAGGAAAAGGAGAAAAATCCATTTTCATTCATATGCCTCCACTGAATTAAGTTGCATTTGGAGGTATTAAATTTTTATTAAAAATTCTATGAGGAAGCTGCAGAAATGTAAAAAGGAAGAAAGTGTCTTTCTGTCTCAGTAAAAGTGATCATGAAATGGTACTATATTTATTTATATTTATTACTATATTTATAACATTGTGTCATGTCCCACAGTATCAAAGTTTGAAGGTGTTTGTCGAGAGAATACACTGTTGCATAAATTCAGAAGTTTCTGTTGTGTTTACATCTCCTTCTTTACAACTTGGTGAGAGCTACTGTGCTGTTACTTAATTTTAAAATACCGCAGCCTATTAATCTATTATTGTTCTAATATCTTAGTCTGTCTAGTTTTTATGTAAAGTTATTCCTTGATTGTGGAAAATTCTTGGTTGACTTTGAGAATGATGTTTACTGAGGTTAATTTTATTTAAGCACTAGCTGCATCCATTAGATTTAGCTAATATAATATTTTGAGTGAGCTGAAATGAATAAATTGTTTTTGAGAACCAAGGTAACTTTATGATAAATGCTATAAATTAATGGATTTTAGTATTAGTCTTATTTTTGTGCTTTGGAGGGAGGGAATTGTATAGTTAAAAGAAGAAAAAATAGACTAAAATGTGAATAACTTGGTTTCTGATTAAATATACTTCATTATGTAATAACTGGTCTTTTGGATAAATTTTAAGTTATGGCATTACTTTGTCCTGTGTTTAAGTGGAACCTATATTTTCTAGTTGCATATTATACAAGCATAAAAAACGACATGCTAATAATCAGCTTTGTCCATGCACTCTTGTTACCTTGTGGTAGCAATCCCGGTTTTCATTTGCTTTCCCACATTCCTTTCTCCATTCTGAAACATAAATTATGTTCCATATTTTAGAGAAGGGTATTGCCAGCCTGTGTTCTTTTGAAGTGACATATATCCTCTTCATAGAATCATAGAATGATTTGGGTTGGAAGGGACCTTAAAGATCACCCAGTTCCAACTCCCTGCCCTGGGTGGGGACACTTTCCACTAAACCAGGTGGCTCAAAGCCCCATCCAGCCTGGCCTTGCAGACTTCTGGGGGTGGAGCACCCACAACCTCTCTGGGCAGCCTGATCCAGTGCTTACCACCCTCACTGTAAAGAATTTCTCCCTAACATCCAAACTAAATCTCCCCTCCTTCAGTTTAAAGCCATTCCCCCTTGTCCTTATCACTCCATGCCCTTGTAAAAAGTCCCACTCCTGCTCTCCAGTAGCCCCTTTAGGTACTGGAAGGTGCTGTAAGGTCACCCCAGAGCCTTCTCTTCTCCAGGCTGAACAGCCCCACCTCTCTCAGCCTTCATCACTTAGACTGCTGTTTAGATAAAACCAAAATAAACACAGCAGATTTCGTTACACAATTATTTTATAGTCATTGTGGGTGTGTAGTACCAGTGTTAGTGAAAGTGTTTTAAGCTTGAGGAAGAGAAGGATAATTGTGCATGGTCTTCTCCACCTCCACTGAACTTGAACCTTCTCCTTCAGGTCCTGCATATACAGGGAAGTTGTGTTCTTTGACTGACTTTTGCTTTTGAATCTGTGGAGTTTGAATGCTTTTTGTCTGCATATTTTAAAGAAAGTTGTTGCTAGTGTCATTTAGCTGTGTTTAGGATCTTGGCTATAAATGTCCGAAGCTTAATGTTATTTTAAAAATTTACAGAATATTCTCCAAGGATATCTGTTCTCTAATGCAGTAATAAAAGAGAAATAGCATGGGACTCTTTTTATCAAACACAATACTAGGTTAAAAAATTTTGTGAAGTAAGTAGCAGTTTGCTTGCAAAGTACTCATAATGTTTGCTAAAATGCTGAAAATTGCTGCCAGATTCTTCTAAGTTCCGCTGTGGTTTTAAAACAATGCCTTTGCAATCAGCACTGTATTTAAAGTGTCCTTGGTATGGAAGGGAAGGTGGTAGATTCTGTGTTGTCCCAATGACTTTGCCAGGTTATGTACACAACTTGGGGAATTTAGGTTGCCTTTACACTGTAGGATTTCAGTGGTGTTAAAATATCCTTTTCTTGCACCCTTGATGGATTGCTGTAGCTTATACACTTGTACAGGAGTCAGAAATTCTTTTCTATGCATAACCAGTTTGCAAGTGATCATAATGTGTGCCAGCATCCCCAAAATAAACCCTAGAGAGTATAGTCAAACACAGGTCTTGGCTTGAGTTTCAATACCCCTTCTCACTTCACTTCTTTTCACTTGTACATTAAGAAAGCAGATTTTACTCTTGTCTTATGTTGTATATAAAATTATTCTGATAATTAAACGTATGTATCATTAAATCATATGTATTACACACATATCTATGGCTTGTTTTTTTTTAGCCTATATTGCTTTTAGAGGTCTGTAGGTTTCCTGTACCACAGTGAAGATGAGATATACATCCTCATTTTCTACTGTACATTTATGCTATTTTTGCATGTTGATTGAAAGGCAGTGTAGAAGAAAATAGAAGCTTTTAGACGAGGCTTTTATTAAAATACTGGACTTGACTATCCTGATTATTGTGTTTCCTTTTCTATAATTTTCTCACTAAATTATATATGTCCAGAGAATATGTTTATATCAAAGAACATGACATTGAAATTAGAAAAAAAAAAATAATGCTTCACATCTAAATTATGCTCTTGTGATTTTATTTTCCTTTTTTTAAGGATGGGCTCAAAGCCCCTCATTATGAATTTTGTAAATCTCTAGTCACAGACTAAGCAGAATTAGAATTAGTTTAGAAACACAGTTCCTACTCTATATAGTAAAACTTCTCATTTCCATTTTTTAAATTTACCTTAAAAACATCAAAAAATTTGAGTGTATACTTATTTTCTAGATTGGTTCTAGATGTGTTTTTATTCTTCTTCCTGTTATTATCCCATAGTGTCATTCTGTGTTATACCCTGTATCAAGGATGATTGTAAGATGATAGCTCTTAGCTGCTTACACAAATGTAGCTCTGAATTTCATAAGTGGTGGTGGTTGAAGGTTTAACGTGATGTAAGATGAAATCTTATTGAGTCTGTCATCATTGCAGTCTCCAATAACAGAATAAAACTGAGCTGTAGCAGTGTCCCATAATGCTGTAGTAGTCTTCAAGGTCCATGTTGTACTGGAATCCTTTTTTTTTTTTTTTTTTAATTAACCTAATGAAACTCTTGGAATCTGCAGCTTGGAATAAAATAGACACAATTTGTAATTTTTTTTTTTTTTTTTTGGCACAAAACAATATTAGTGCATTAATATAATCACTTTTTTCTCTGAATGGTATAATTCTGAAATGAAATACTACAGTAATCCATCAATGTATGTATTTAAATATTTCTTAAGGAGTTGGGAGGAGAAGGAGCCTGAGTGGTTTCTGTTCTCAAGTAAGAGATCATTTCTGGTCCCTCACCTCAGCCAGGGCAATTAATTTTTTTTCTTGAAAGGATTTCTACTAATAGTAGTAATGGCTGGTGTAAGATCCTGACAATGCCACTCGGGGCTGGAGTTTACAGAGCCATGAGGGGTGAGTGTGCTGTGGGCTGCATTTATCCCTCAGTGTCACTTTTGAGTTTTGTAGCACTCACAGAAACTGCGTGCAATATTTGAAGAGTTCTCTTGCCAGTAAGAATAACTAGTCCTGATCTAGTGCATATTCCCTCCCTGAGTAGAAAATGCCTGTGAGTTACTGGGATAACAGCTAAAATGCAGAGCCTCCTGCAAAATATTTTGTGGCTTCAGAAAAAGAAGGAAAAGAATTAACAGGGGACAAAAATATTTTGTAGTATTTAACTCTGGTGCTGCAACTAAAGAGGTCTCCTGTTAGTGAAATTTACAGTCTGATATGGTGGGGGGAGAAATTTTCCCAAGACTTCTGTGCTTTTTTCCAGTTCAAGTTGCTAAGAATCTAATTTCTAATAACCCTATGTTTGTTAGCACATCTATTGAGTGTGGTTGTGTTTATCCTGTTTGTATGTCATCTTCTCCTCACTTTGTTTCCTTTTGAAAGACCTTGCCTCAAATATTCACTGTCTTCTGATGAGTTTATTGTTTGATTGTTCTCAAAAATAAATAATCTTGTTCTATTTTTGTGTGTGTGTTAGTGTTTAGGTATATCTCTTGCACATAAGCTTTTCAGGTTAGATTTTTGTTAAATGAAAATGGCGCTTCATACTGTGTTGGTTTTTTTAAATGACAAGAATCTTCGATGAATTATGCTGGGAAAAAAAGTAATTTTGTAGAGTAGTGTTTGGTAGCCAATATTCAGACCCAAATCAATGTATTTCCCCTGGCTTTTGTAAAAAGTGTATGGAGAGGTTCACCAGAACACAGGGAGAGAAAAGGCTTTTATTAGTTTAGGATCATTCCCTTAGTGCTTTTAAAACAGTACCTAATAGATTGCTAATGTGGACAAGCAGGATCACCCCTGAGGAAAAATATGATAATGAAAATGAATATGAAAAAAACTGATAATATGCCATGACTTGCTAAAAAGTAGAATGCAACAGCACTCCTTATTTTTAAACCCAGGAACATTTGTAATGTAGGAAGATTTTTTGGTTATGTTCTGTGCAACCACTTGCTGGTGCTATGCAGCCTTGATGCTGGTAAAAGCTGTGTGTGCAAGCTGGGAACTGAACAGGGGCATCCTGGGGAGCTGTGGGCCTGGCTCTGGGTGTGCTGGTTCCTGAGCTGGAGCCACCTTTTATCCCAGCAGTCAGGCCAGTGTGTTTATCCAGCACCTGGGGTGAGAAATAGGGAAAGCTGCAGGGACGTTTGAACTGGGAAGGTTTTTTCACTGGTTTTGCTGTTCCAGGTTTCTGTACTATTCAGCTTTACTGCTACTAATTTGTGGGTTTGTATGTAGTGAATGACAGCTGTTCTAGCAGTTGTAGCTGGTTCCAGGTGTGTTGTTGCAAGTGTAAAGATAAGAATATTGTCACTAAGTAGTTGTGGATGCCCCATTGTGCCCAGATAACCTTTGGATGCCACATCCCTGGAAGTGTTGGATGGGGCTTTGAGCAATCTGGTCTAGTGAAAGGTGTCCCTGTCCTTGTCAGGAGCATTGGAACTAGATTATGTTTTCCAACCCAAACCATTCTCTGATATTTATCCCCAAGATTAGTTTCTACCCAGTGAAGCTGGTTTAGAGTCTGTGGGGGAAATTTTTTATCTGTCACTGGATGGTTTCAAGTGTTGTCACTAGTTGTGGGCTTTTCAGCATCTCCTACACAACAGAAATTAGAAAATAAATCTGATTGGTGTCATCAACGTTCCTGGAAACAAATCTCTTAGCTTATTTTTCAGATATCTCTAAATGGACCTTGTGCACAAAATGAGTTAAACTCAGAAGTATTGATGTAACTCAGCTGAGAACTTAAAGGAAGAAGCTGCCCAAAATATTGTTGAGCTTTCCCAGGTGTGTCAGAGCATGCACAAAATCCAATATCAACTCCATGCTCATTAGACAAAATGTGATGCTAGCATCATTTTGTGCAGAAGTAATCATACACAGATAGTGATTAGTGTCTACATTCTTGCTCTTGCAGAAAAGGCTGCTGGGTAGGAGTCTGGTTGCAATGAAGGATCCAATTGTCAAAACAAATTACAATTAGCAATGCTGCACTTTTACAAGCAATATCTACTGTGCTTCCATTTGAGTAATACTTGGGAATAATTAAGTGGCTAACATTTTTACAGCTCTTAAGAACCCACACAAATGAGCTGGCTCATCTACTGTGACCTTTTCAGCACTGGAGGTTGGTGATTTTTGTTACATATGTGGAGTATGGAGAGAGGCTGTTGCATTGCATCAGACCACGTAGCTAAGAGCTGATGTGAGGAAAGTTCAGCTGATGGGATCTATGTTAAGTTTTGGCATTACCTGAAAAAAATATTTTCTGGAAAAATGTATTTACTCAGTTTGATCACTGAATGCCCTTTTCATTAGGTTATGGTTAAAATACTTGAAGCTTGCAATTTTCAGAGAAAAGACAAGGTTTTAAAAATAGTGTTACTTTTGGTAACATTTTTGGTCTTCTTTTGGGAGCAGCTGGTAAATGGTTGTGTATGAAATGATGCTGGCATCAGTTATTACAGTGATAGGTGGTTGTTGATGTGTTGTTTTGGTTTGCTTCCTCTCATTGGGACCCTTTGGGGTTTTTTTAAGTAATTCAGGACAAGTTCAAACTGGACCTTTCTATATCCATCTTTTACACAAAGAGTTTGTCTCTAGAAAATTCTTAACACGTTAACACCCCTATTTTTGTCATGTAGACGTACTGAGGCCAACAATTGAAAACAAGTTTCATTCTGGTGGCTAGCAGGACCAGTATAAATTGGGTGGAGAAGGAAAGACAAGCAGGGTGGTTTGAGTCACTGCTCTGTGTTCAGAATTAAGTGGGTTTGGTAGTTACTCATTTCTGAATGAGTGAGATACCAGAGACCAACACTTGACGCTAATCTTCTCTTTCAGTTTTATTTCTCTCTGGCAATTACTGGGGTTTGCGTTGTTGCAGTTTCAGTGGCATGCAATCACTTACTAGCTGTCTAGTCTGTGTTTATTGTATCTCCAATAAAATTTGGATTTCATTGTGAGGAAAGCTGATACTACACTGAACAGTCATGACTTTGTAAGGTGCTACTGCTCTGCTTCATTCCATGGGTCCTGTAACTGGCACTTGAGCAGAGGGCAAGCATGTTTTATAGTATAGACAGCAGTGACCTTGTGCCAGGGTTAGAGAAGGGTGGAAATTGCTAAGTGAAAGATTTACTACTTTTAGTCCCTTGAAGCCGATAAATCATCCATGTGTGCTCCATGAAATAATTATTCTTGTATCTGACAATACACACACGTGACTACCAAGCATTCATTGCACCCATTTGTGTGTATAACCTCAAATATTTTTGTATTTCACCTGGATTACTCTTTTAATGGAAGAAAATAATTTTTTAAAATACATGGAGGGAGGGTTTTTTGTGATGAGTACATAGATTGTGCTTGCTCTAATCACCTTCAATGTTCTGTCATGGGTTTGTCTTGTTCAAAATGTTGTAATGGTTTAAAACATTTCTTCTCTGGTATATTATTTTTTTGGGTGGGTTCTGGTAGTGGTAGGATATGGAATCTTTTAGGGCAAATCTCTTGCAAATGGTGTGAAATTCTAAACTACTTCTGATATAACCATGAGCAGTTTGTTCCAGTTGGAAAATGCATCTTCTTTGGGTAATAATCTACTTGAAAGATTAATAATATTCAATAATATATACTGACATATTAATGTGATGGTCAGTGTCTTGAGCCACTTTTGTCTTTTATTACTGTAAGGCTGAAACAGAAATTAGTATATTTTTTACCCCTCTCCAAATTGTAAAGGTTTCTGAGGTACACAAAATATATTTGATGTTTTAGTAGCTCTAGTGGGCTCAAGAAGCAGTAGCATCCTTTGTGCAAATGTGTGCCTCTGGTGCTTATTTCTAGAAAAGCTAAACTTAATATGTGTACAAAGCACTTTTGTGATTGGTTTCTGGACAGTAGTTTTGTGTTAATCTAGAAAGAAAGATTTCTCTGTTTTTGAAACCATGATTTCCATGTGTATTAGCAATAAGCACCTCACATATTCAGAATTATGATTATAGTATGTAGACTTTCATG
Source organism: Daphoenositta chrysoptera (assembly GCA_013397915.1). Taxonomy (NCBI): domain Eukaryota; kingdom Metazoa; phylum Chordata; class Aves; order Passeriformes; genus Daphoenositta; species Daphoenositta chrysoptera. The sequence continues at coordinate 173,242 of VZRO01005199.1, read as the reverse complement.
CACAAACACGTCACGACAAATAGAGAATCACAGAATGGTTTGGGTTGGAAGGGACCTTAAAGATCATCTGGTTCCAACCCCCCTGCCACAGGCAGGGACACCAGCTAAAACACTTGAATATATATGAATATTTGTGCACAAGCAATCACATAAATATATACATATTTATATAGAATAAAAGGACACAAGGTTTTAAAGAAACAATTAGTGGTCTATCTAAATGTGAACCTGCCAGTTTTTACTACCTCAGAGATAGATCGCAAACCAGAATCTACCACTTTCCACACTGCACTGTAGTATAATTTCTGGTTTAAAATTTAGAAGCTATTAAAACAGAACATGGTCCCAAAATAGAAATACCTTTCACTGAGAAAAGTTCAGGCTCTTGAGGGTTGAGGAGAGGCAAAAGCAGTGTCTGTCTGTGTGAACAGCAGTGGAAAATGTCTAGCAGAGAGGACTGGTGTGGGTTAGGGAATGTCAGCATATACCTCTTCTGACCTGGCCCTGATCTGTGTGCTGTGTTAGGCTGGTAAAAGTGCATGTGCAGCTACCCAGTGATCTACATCACTGAAATTATCCACTGGGGGGGCTTACCACCCCAAAACCTATTTCATTTTATATCCTCAGGTGGACAAGTTTTCCATTTTCTAGTATGAATAGCTACCAATGAATGTACATCTTAGGAGGGAGGATGCTGCCAGAAGTAGCTTCTCAGAATGTGAAAGGGTAGCTGTAAGTACAAAAGTCCATCAGTGTGCACTGCACTGGTGGAAGGTGAGCTGAATCCACAGTGCTCAGAAGGAGCCCCTGGCTTGCACAGGACTTTGGGCACCACTGCAACTCCTGAGCTGGATCAGCTCAGTGCCAGCTGAGAGCTCTGGGATGGGGGAGCAGGGACACTGCTACTTCAGCAACCTTTGAACCAGCTTGGTGGCTTGAAATGGCAGGCCAGGTTCAAAGTAGCCATATTTTAGCAGAAAGGAGAAATTATAGCTGGGGAATTCCACACTGATTAGTTAGAAGAGCTGATGTTGAATGATCTCAGGAGATTTTCTTCTTGAGCATAAGCTTCAATATAAGGGAATGCAGCAACTTGAAACCTCAACAGGGCATATGCCAGAGAATCTGCTGAGAATGAGGAGCAAGGAGCTTTCCTTGCTTCGTTTTATTTAGGCAGATTAAGTATGGTGGGTGTTTTGTATTCTTTCTCCTTTTTTCCCCTTCATTTATCTTTTTTTTTTTTTTCTGTGAACACTGATTTTGCATTATTTTGAGCTTGTCTCCAGAATGACCATTTTCAAGAATAAAGCTCTGTTTAGCTAATAAGGTAGCAGATCTGTGGTGCAGCTACCTTTAGTAAATGATTTGTCTTTCCAAAATGTGAGAGAGGTAAGAAAATGTTCTTCTGTGGAACTTAAAAAGGACTCCTGCAAGATGGTATCATGGAAATGAAGAAAAAAGCATTTGCCAGGAGTGGGTGGTGGTAAGGAAGAGTTTAGTAGGTAGGAAGAAGTGCATTGAATACCTAGAGATTGTCACAGAGACTCCTTGGCTCTCTAAGACATTGCAATATTCAATAATATAAATCTATGCCACTTTTAATGGAAGATCAGATTTCATGTCTTCTATGATAGGCAGTTTAAATATTTAGTATTCTAAATACTCGAAATTAAATTTAATGGATACTGCAAAAGCTTGTTTTTACCTAACTAGGGAAAGCAAGGCTGTTCCTGTCTGGTTTAAAATGCTGAGAAGGTAATATTACTCTGGAATAATAATTGAATTCAGCATTGAGTGCAACTTAATTCCTTTGCAGCAGAGTGCAGCTAAAAATTATCAGCAAAAGACATCTAAGAGGAATGTAATATATTTGGAAACAAACTATCTCCAGTTATATAAAACAAACAGAACAAAACCAAACAACCAAAAAACCTTAACACCCAAAAGCACCCAAGCAACCCTAGATAACAGGTTTTGTGTACCTCCTACATAAGTGTGTTTTATTTATAGTTTTGGACTATGAAGTAGTTCACATAAAAATTGTATTTGCAAATATAAAAATACAAAATTGGCCTGTGATGTCATTCTGACTTAGATCACTGGCTCCTTCAGGCTGTAGATGTCATCTTTGTATATTGCTTTGCTCAGTGATTCCTCTTTTAAAATAATGAATGTTCCCTTTCCTCCTGCTCTCACATTAGTGATTAAATCTAATTCAATAGCAAATCCAATTTGGAAGATTTTTCTAGTCTGCTTGTCATAGTCTTTTAGATTGATAACTTTTGGAAAAAGTTTCCTGAAGTTTTTGTATTTGTTTCTTTCTCCTGCGTGTCCAGTTTGCTTCAATACTGGACCTTAGGACAAAGTTTTTTTCTCGCCATCTCATCAGTGTTAACCATTGCATTTCTTTCAAAATACTGGTTTCAAATTCTTATCCTGTGTTCAAACTCTCAGTAGACAAGTGAGTCATTATTTTTTTCTGGTCATTGAAGATGGAGAGAACTTCAGTAGAAATGTATGATAGCAACTGCCTGACATAGCAGGCAGGCAGAAGCAAAAGCTTGTGACAGCATTTGCAGAAAAATCAAAGAGAAGCACTTGCTGTGCACTGTCTTGGAAAGGAACACAGAGTTCCCAATATTTTATTACATTTAAAAATGGTAACTTTTCTTGGCAAGATGTAAGTCAAGTCAAACCCACTATTTTACTGGGGAGCAAAAGAAGTAATGATGTTTGCAGTTCTTAATGTTTTAATCCATTGTTCTGCTGTAAATGAAAAAAAGCCCAGAGATAAATAGCATCAGAAGGCATTTATATAGCTTTTGTGGTTTCAAATGTTCTAGTTTTAGCTGCCACAGGAGTGGTTGTGTGATTTGAGAAAGTGGTTGTTTCCAGTTAAGGAACAGAAACACTCCATTTTATTTTGTTACAGATTATCATGTATTGTTCAGCTATGACATTTTGCATGATTAAAATTGGGCCATTCCAAAATAGAACAATTATATATTAATTGGTTTCTCTCTGTATGGGTTCCTACTGTAAGTGCTCACACACGGTAACATTCAGTGTTTGGAACTTACCTGTGAGTGGCACCCTCACGTTTAACCATCTCTAGTGCTTAGCACTCTAGCTGACCTGGAGATCCTGGTGTAGTTTTTTGGAGCTTCTTAATGCCCAGTGCAATATTCTTCAATTATAGAATCATAGAATAGCTCAGGCTGGAAGGAAAACTAAATATCATCTAGTTCCTAGCCCCCTGCCATGGACAGGGACACTTTCCAGCAGTCCAAGTTGCCCAAAGCCCCATCCAGCCTGGCCTTGAACACTTCTAGGGATGGAGCACCCACAGCTTCTCTGGGTAACCTGTTCAATTGCCTCACCACCCCCACTGTAAAGAATCTCTACCTAACATCTAATTTCAACCTACTTTCAGTTTCAAGCCATTCCCCCTTCTCCTATAACTCCATGCCCTTGCAAAAGCTCCCTCTCCAGCTCTCTTGCAAACCCCTATTTTCAGATACTGGAAGGTGCTATGAGGTTTTCTGAGGCTTTCACTGTCAAAACCATCTCAGTTTCAACAGTGAAAGCTCTGCTTACAGGCTGAGCCTTCACTCGGTGTTGCTGGTGATGTCCCTCTGTGAGGACACACACAGTGCTGTAGGAATTGCTTTGATATTCTGCTTGTTTTGCCAGTCTTCAGTCCCCTAGGAGCTGCAGAGTTCAAGCTTTTTGGATAACATGGCTGTGCAAGGGTCTCTGCAGCGTGAGTGCTGTGGTCTCTACCAGCTCCCATGCTCCAGGGCTGCTGTCCTGACAGTGGTTCTGAGTACAAGTTCTCCAATCTCCAGGGATTTGAAAGTGAATATAATATGGCAAACACTGCCAGCTTCATTAAAACTTGGAATCATTGATCCAACATTACCTAGGTGATGGGAAATTGCCTGTGATCTAAATGGGGAAAAAATACAGCAAACTATTTAAGCATTTCTGTGCATGATTAGAAATGTAATCCTCAAATCATTATTACTTAATAATATTTTGTACAGGATTTTGGAGCTATTGCAGAAAATTTGACATTCTTAAAGATGTAAACTTGAAAATTCATATTTGAATATTATTATTATTATAAATATTCCTTCAGTCACATTACATTGCACAAAATCAGATATTATTCCTTTATTTTGATTTGCTACTTTTCATCTGCTGTACTTTTAGAGTTATGTTGTGGAATTTGGTTCAAGAGGTTAGTGTGATAATCTGTGTCTATAGTTAAACACTATTACTGTGGGAGAACCACAGATGTTAACAAGCAATTTAGTTGTAGTTAGAAACTATAGGGCTAGTGTAGAAGCATCTGCTATTTCTTGTTGTTTTGGTTTTTGTTTTTTTTCCAAAATATAATGCAATTTGAATAAATACTTTGTCCTTTGCAAAACTAAAATAGTGTTTTTCGTTTAGCACTGTCAGTACTGCTCTACTCTGTTGTCAGCACATTTTCAGTTCAATTCTTTAATTCATCTTGAAGGGGTTGAATGACCCAGACCTTCCCACAGGCTGAATCAGTTGTACCTGCAGCTTTTTCCAGCCTGTGAAACTACTTATTTTGTGGGTTTCTTTTCTGTTGTTAAAGTATATTCTGGCAATCACTGAAGTAAATATTTAAAGTTTGTTTATTTCTTGCTATTGTAGGCATTGGATCAAGACAGAACTGCACTACAGAAGGTGAAAAAATCTGTGAAAGCAATATATAGTTCGGGGCAAGGTAAGACATGGTTTTCAGTTTTACACGAGAACCAAAGCATTTCATTTCAAGTTCCAGATGTGTCTTGCAATTCATCCTGTTAAAATGTATAGCATAAGAAATGCTTATCTGTTTAGGAGTGTTTGGACTTCAAAATTTTCTTTCTTTGCTTCTTATTATACATCAGATTAATGTGCTCTCCAGCTCTTTTACCCTCATATTCCTTCTCAAAGACCTCTAGGAGAATTCCCATGGGTAAATTTTCCTGCTGTCATAATATTTCAAGCAGTTACCTTCAATTAGAACAATGCCAAAAAAGTGTTCTCAGCTGAATTTATAGAAAGCACTTACAAGTGAAATAAGATTTAGAATTTGTTTAAAAGTTTAAAAAGTAGATAAATAAACAGAAATATCTACAGGTAGATATTTTTGTTTTGTCAACATTTGCTCTCCCTTCATAACATTATGTATTTCCCTTCTTACCTAAAATCAAAATTATGTATTTCCCTTCTTACATAAAAGAGTGGAGATATATAATTATTTTGCTGGTTTGAAGACACTGTTGATGTTTTACTGGAGCTATGGTAATTACTTTGATGAGACGTTAGTTGGCTAAAATATAAATTGATAATCAGTTTGAATGCAGTAACAAATGATGAACAAACAGATAAATATAAAAATTCGCTTTTAAAAATGCTATAACTAATATTTCTACCTCAGTTTCTCTTATGTTCTAAACACCATGCCAAAGGCAGATAGGGTGAAAGAGCTGTGCACCTTCCAATAACCTTCTGGCTGTAAACACAGGATTTTAGAAAATCCCAGTTCCAATTCTCTAGAAATAATAATCAGTTTAGCAAATATTTCCCATATACAGAGCTACATTTGAGTGCTCATAGTTTCTGTGTTTATGGAATGTCTGTGATTTTTAATATCTTCTAGGTTCTTAACCATTCTCATTTGCCAATCACTGATGTTGGTTTGTTAGCACCATGCTTTAATTAGCTTTTCTGTGATTTCAATTGATGATAAATATTTTCCCAATAGACTGTGAAGCCTGCTACAAAGTGAGAATAGTATTTGGTGCATGTCTATTTAGTTTTATGCTTTTAGAGGTATTCAGATGCTCCAAGAAGCTTTTCTATTTGAAAGTACTTAGTTAAACAGGGTTTCAAAAACAGTGTTTCAAGACTGATGAAATGTGTAGAACATGTTAAAGGTGTTCTGCCTGTTTTGAAAAATATAAATGATACTAGAGAGTTTAGCTATCATTTCAGTCTTGTGATGAAATTAATATTGTTGTCAAGGCTTCTTAGTAGGGCAGTACTATATGAAGATATAGTTGCATTGAATAAAAGCCATGGAAGGTGGTTTTGATTGGGTGCTCTGCACTTAAAAAGGAGCAGAGATAGGCAGCTGGTTATTATTATTTCTTTTACTTTTTTTTTTTTTTTAAACAAGCCTTGTTTGAAAGGTACAAGTTAGTAGGAATTCTTTTGGCTCAAGAAAGCATTATGCATAATCCTCGGGCTCCCTCTTCAGAATGCTGCTGTCATAGGTTCTGTTACAAGGAAAAGCTCTGTGCAGGAGTCAGTTCATGCTGTGATTGATAAACTGGGATTAGTAAAACCAAGATGAAAAGCATGTTATATTTGTGAAACCTTAGAAAAATTAATGTAAATATAAAGTGCTGAACTAAAACTCCAGCTCATTTTGCCTCCTTGTACAAGGAAGTTTCTTATGCTTCAGTGATGAAAATGGATTTTGTTGATATTTAAGTAAAACGTACCAGAAACAGCTGTAAAATTAATTGGGATTTATCAGTTCAAGAAAGTACTATGTGGCTATTTTTATATTTCAAAAGAAAGCCTCTAGCTACATTTTGAAAACCCAAAATTGGAATTTTGTTTTACAAATTTAATTGTTTGCTAGAAGTTAAGACCATATTTAATTTGCTAGAGTAGGAAAAATTTTTTAGTACTTTTCTGCTTCATAATGTCCTTAGAGAATTCCAGCTGAAGTGGTGAGAAAGGGTTATTCAGAGGCATTAGAAATTCTATCTACAATTCAGTAATCCAATTCGTACTTTACCAAAAGCCATAGCTAGGTTATTTTTGGGTTGTAGTGGTTTTGTGTTGTTGGGGTTTTTTAGTTTCTTTGTTTTGTTCTTTGGGGTTTTTTTTTGTTGTTTTTTTTTTGGTTGGTTGGTTTTTCTTTTTGGTTTGGGTTTTTTTTTTTTTGGTTTTAGGGTGGGGTTTTTTTTGTTGTTTTTGTTTTGGGGGTTTTTTGTTTTGGTTTGGTTGGGTGTTTTTTCTTTTTTTTTGGGGGGGAGGGTTTTTTTGGTTGGTTTGGTTTTTTTGTTTTCTTTTTTTTTCCTGAAGTAACATTTGAACAGTGACAGTGACACAGTGCAGTGTCTCATACAGAATTCTTCATGAAGGCTGAACCTTCTGATGTGTTGGTTTGTTCCTCTTTGTCACTGAATTATGGACCACAAGGGACTCTGGTCTGTTACAAAGAGCTTTAACATCACCCAAATGCTTTCTGCTCTTCCTGCACATCCCTCACCCGTTTGTCATATTTACTTTTAGAGCTGCTGCTGTGGAAATGAAAACATACCAACACAGAAATACAGAAATCCCTTAGAAAGGTCCCTTCCCTATTTTCATTTTTGAAAGTACTGTATGGGAAAAACTGTTTATGAAATCCAGTGAGCCATACAAATGGACACCTCTTCCTCACCACTTGCTCCTTGTCTGGCTTGCTGTTTACTTCTGCATGATTGACTGTGTCTGTAACTAGGAACCCATCTTATGGCAATGGTGCTTGAACTTAATGCAGAATCTGTTTTGACTTCCTTTCCCATAACATTTGGATTGAATTATAACAGCAGTAGATTGCACAATTAGTTTTGTTGTAGATTTTTCAATAGCTCTTTTTCATTACTTCCCTGGGATAACTCCCAAATATAATCAAAAGAGTTTACACAATGGAGAAATAAAAACATAAAATCCACACAGGACTGAAAGTACTGAGTTGGACCAGCAGTCTGCATGGTCTCCCACAGTGTTCAACAGCAGATGCTCGAGGAAGTAGAAAAATGGTGCAAAGATGAAGTGATTTTTTTTTAAAATTATTTTATTTACCACTTTCTCACCTCACAGTGACATGAAGGCCAGGAATTACCCTGATTCAGAAGTTATATCGTGATGTTTGATACTTCTTAATGGACTTTACAATTTCTTTTGTCCAAGGAATTTGAATTAATGTAAATCTTTATCATTCACAGTCTTGCATCAATCTAGTTAAATGCTCCTGTACAAAGTTTCCCAGTGCATGTTCATGTTCTTCAGGCCTTAAGTCACCTGAGGAGGAGACTGTCCCTGTCCATGTTTATTTTTTCCTTTCCTCCACATTTTTTTTTTTGGCCTGTCTTTCCTCCTTGTGAGGAGGCTCATCCCTCTTAGTCTGCTTTGTTCCTTTCAGTGTTTTTGTGGGGGACAGAACTTGGAAAACCAGTAATTTAATGTGGACTTCCTCTCCCCATATGCTTGTTCATCTCCTGCAGGTGGGAATTTCTTGAAGTAAAATTTTCTTTTTATAAAACCTGTTTCTTGTTCAGCATTTTGTATTCAACAACATGTCTACCAATTCTGTTCTGCACTGCAGTTCCTACAAATTTCCTGGGGAAGATATAAGCAATATTGCTGCTGGTGCATACTTGAATTCTCAGTTCTCTCTGCAGCTTACTAAAAATAGCTATTATATTTGCTTTTCATTCTTCCTGTAGTGTTGAGGCTGGTATAAATAAGAGGCTTTGCTTTGCAACTATATAGTTTGCCTATTTTATTCTTTTGTACGTGAATCTAAGTGACTTGCCATTGAGCTTGTTATCAGATTTTAAAATTCTGCTGTTAGATTTGGAATAAATCCTCTGAAGCAGAGACGAAAGAAAATTCTTCTATGAGGACTTCTTCAAGCATGTCAGTGATGAGCTGAGATGCAAAAGAAGTAATTTACTTTTCGGGGCTGGCTTATCTCTCAGTGCTCTTATACTGTGATGATCTAGAAAACCTTGCAGACTCAGTGAGGTTCTCCTTGCTCTGAAATCTTGAATGAGGCTTTTATTACTTTTCCCTTGAACAGTCTCATTCCAGAAGGCATTATTGTTATCAAGTTCAGACAATTGTATGGTGGTCAAATAATTTTTTTCTATTATTTTTTCATTATATTTCAGCTTTGTGAAGAACAAAATGGGAAAGGGTGGTTTTTTATTTTAAATAATTTCTGCCATCCTTTTTAACCTTGCCAGCTTTCTTGCTTTTCTAAAGCCTTTCTGAGTCATCTTTCATTCATAAGTGCATCTTGGCTCTGACCTTGGTTATTTTTCCTCTGGCTACCCATGGAAAAAAAACTGTTTTGTAAGTGCGACTTAAAATAGTTTGAAGTTGATCAAAATTCTGAAACATGATTTTTTTTTTTAACTTAACCACATATGCAGAATTAATTCTCACTAATTTAGACATTCTTCATGTTTCTTTGGGTGTAATTAAAGTATAATCAATGACAAAAGAGAGTAGTGTTTTTCTTCTGTAAACTCTAATTTTTTGTGTGCTTGTGTTCTTCAGTGTTTGCAGGGTAATGTATCTGAACAAACTGTTGTAGAGGAAGGAAATTTTAAGGCTTTAATTTTAGTGATCTGTTTTCTAGGCCCAGCATATAAAGGCTATCCTTTAGCCTATTCATGATATTTGTACTTCTGTTCCCTTACTTAATATGCACAAGTAGACAGGAATTTCACTGGGTTCAGAAGCATATACTAGAATTCTGCTAATTTTGGAGTGGGAAATAATCACAGAATTTAATGAATGCTGTGGGTTCCAGTGAAAGAGTACTAATTCTGGGAGTCTGATTCAAGTTTTTTTGTGTTTATCCTGGGAAAATTATACCACAAGGTCACTTCAGACATAGACAGCTGCAGGTGACTGCCTGGGAATGCAGTGCAGGGTGGGATTCAGCCCTGGGAGTCCTTCAGGCTGTGCCTCCACTGAGCTCAGACTGTTCCCTGTGTGTCCCCTGCTCCTGGCAGGTGCTGCTGTGCAGGAAAGGGCTGCTGCAAAGCTGCTGTGGCTGCCATTCCCTCCTCACCTGCTTGCATCCACATCTCCAGAGGCCTTCCTGTGATTTCCTCTTAACACTTTACATTTCCTCAATATACCTGTTAGAGCTCAGCCGTAAGGGATGCCACAACTTTGTTGTTCGATGAGGGTTTTCTCAAACCTAAGGTAAATTCTGAGCTGAATGTTGCCCAGAATTGAAGGTGTGGGTTATGCAGGAGATGGACAGCTCTCAGCTCAGAAAATACCACTGCTGTATCCAGGCCACATCTGCCACCCTCCAGCGGGGTTCCCAGCATGGGCTCAGGTGCTGCTGGCCTTGCCAGATCCCTCTGGGAAGGGAATGATTAGTGAGGCCCCTCTGGAAGGAGCTGCATCCATCAGTGGGTGATGATCATTCTCAGCAGAGCCCATCCTCAGCTGTCCCTGATTCTGGCACGTCTCAGGGAGCTGCTGAAGGAGCAGGATGTCTGCCTGGGGAAGCTGTTCTATTTTCATCTCAGTGCTGAGCCTTGCTTACGATATTGAAAAGACGTGATGCAGTTCTGGGAGACAAACCTTGTTCCCTGCATGTACTGCTGTCAGTGATCCTGTCTCACTCACAGGGTTATTAAAGTCTTGTATGAGGACTTGTATCTAAATATTGTCGTGCCCAACACAGATTTCTGTATGCAAAGGAAGGTCTGTTAGGACACTTGGAATTAATTTCTGAGTTTGCATGAGGCCCTTACAGGGAGATTAAAGGATGCTCTTTGCTCTAAACATGTTGGGTTTCACATGTCATATTTTAGCGTAGGCTACATTGCAGATTTAATTTTTCAAGTATGTGCATTTCAGGTCAAGTAGGGAACTGCCTTACCTCTTCAACAGAAAATATTTCATCTCCTTTTACAAGATTTACGTTGATGCTTGTGTAGAAATTGAAAATTTGTTATTTTTACAGAGTACTTGCATTTTGTGTGCCTATGTGTGGTAATTACAGAAGTAAATACAGGAGTATTCCTTTTTCTTCACCATGAAAGCTTCATTTCTAGATTTAGGTGATTTGTAGTCTGGGATTCTTGAGAATTTCCTCTATATTGTTCTAGGACAATGATCTGCTTCCTGCTTCCTCTTTCTGACCGGGAATTTCTTTTGCCTTTCCACAGATAAAGGAAACAAGCTTCTTCAGCTCTTTATCACTCTCTTTATGAAGTCATTTTTAAAAATGCTCTATAAAACAGCACAGGGCTTAAAATCAAAATGCTGGGAAATACTGTGGGGTAAAAAATGCTTCACAGGCAAGGACAGGGATTCCATCTAGGAGGGCTCTTTCCAACCTCCCCTTATCCTTCCTTTTCCTTCAGCACAGCTGGGTGCTCTGGAGCTTTCCTCACTCAAGACTGCCTAAGCTAAAGCTCCTTCATAGATAAAGTCCTCTGTGTATATTTATGCAAAAGCTTTTGCATCAAAACAAAATGCATATTTTATTTGTTATGTAGTGGTTTCCTTGGGTTCAGTTCTAAGCTATTTGATTAAAACTGTATGTTTGTGGAACAGTTTTCTTAAAAACATTCAACTTGAATTGCAACTCTCTATTAGCATATGATTAAATATTTGGCCTTTTGAAAACCTTGATATTAATGTCTGATTTTTAGAATGTGACTGGTGTGATGTGTGAGCTTTGGGCCTTGATAATGGTAAATAAGGATTTTTTTTTAACAGGTTTGGACACTGTTTTGTTGGACCTTTGGTGCACTGTTGTTTGAGTATCTGCAGTGCCTTAGAAGAGTTAACTTTTTAACTCTTTATCAGCTGTTTGTTAATGTCCAAATAGATTTGTGCATTGTGAGACCTTATTCATGAGACTTGTTTGAAACTCATGACCTTTTTCCTTTTCTTCTATCTTTTGAATCATAACTTGTAATTCAGATGCTCTCAGGCAATACCCCACTTGAATAAAATAAAACTTGCAGATTTTTGGGGAAAAAACATGATACCTGCTGGCAACTATTCCCTCTTTCCCTTTCTCCCTTTCATTGCACAGATCTTGTGCTGTAGCTCTGTGGTTTTGTGTTCGTGGTTTGCAGAAAAAAAGCCCACATAGTCAGGCTTGGAGACTCATTAGAGTGAAATATTGATTTAATTAATACCAGTAATATCCTCTAAGAGAGATAAAGGTGATAAAGTCTTTCCCAAAGGGCTGTAGAGGTAAATTTTCTATTTAAAGATACTAAAATGGAAGTAACAAAAATTATATGAACTCATGCCAGATAGGAAAATAAATAGAAGCAGGAAAGACATTTCAGATACAACAGTCTCTAATTCATTTTTGAGACAAGGATTTTTCTCACTTTCACTGGCTTCAACTGCATCTTCTTGGTTCTGACCTCTCTGTATGTGCAGTTTGCTATTAAATACATTGAAATGAGTCCTTGGCTGTGTACCAATACACATTCCATTATCTGGCATAACTCAGTTTACAAAGCAGGCAAAAAGGGAACCTTTGTAAGATGTTTCTTCTTTTGAACTCGCAGTCAGATTCAGACTTGGTCTCCTTACTTTTATATCTGATACTTTTGACTTTTTTGTTCTGTAAAAATGTCAAACATTTCAAAAGAAAAGTTCATGTGTGCATGAAAGTTCCTGTAGTGGGCAGCTATAAATTCCAATGTTGTTTACAAAACGAGCTCATATTGTTTCACTGATTGATCTTATGACTCTGACAAGAGCTGCAGAGCTTTCTTCATCACTGTATTAGAAATTCAACTTGCTGATTTAAAAAGCATATAAATGTCTATTGCTAAATAGTTCTTTTTAATCTTAAAATTCTTTTAATTTTCAGTAAATGTGTTGACTTGTGGCTTTTCTCAAAGTACTGTTTGTTACTTAGTTTGTTGCTAAGTTGCAATAAGCTTAAAATTGTAATCAACTGGCTACAAAAAACCTTTCTGACTTTTGATTTTTCTTTGCAGATCACGTTCAAAATGAAGAAAACTATGCACAAGTACTAGATAAATTTGGAAGTAATTTTTTAAGTCGGGATAATCCAGATCTTGGCACAGCTTTTGTAAAATTTTCCACACTTACTAAAGAATTATCAACACTGTTGAAGAACCTGGTGAGCAGTTTCAAACTTTCTTAGATTTTAACTTGTTTCAAAATGAAGTATAATACAACAGCTGCATGATCATGTTAACTAATGATACTCTTTGAGATGCTTTCAGTTTTTTCAAAAACAAAACCAACAATTTCTGCAAAGAGGATCTCTAAAGGGTGTTATTACACACTCTCCATGTTTGATTGTTAATTGGCAGTTAAGAAGGTAAATATAAATGTTCAGACATCACTTGAGTCATCATTCTCAAGTGATTGATGGTGATACATACCTCATGGACCTTAATTTTAAATCATCCCTTAGCTTGAAGTCTTTCCAGTTAAAAATACAGTATCATTAGTTATGGCTGTTTTGTTTTACCACAAAAGGAAAAACATTCACTTTTTGGAAGAAAAATAACAATTTGAGCATGTTTAAATGGTGTTAACAATCCACTCTCCCTGCAGTGGATAAAGCATCTGTTGCTTAAATACCAGTTTTTTGAAAGTGGTTTAAAGGTTTGTCTCATTTAAAGTTTGCCTGAGGCCTTTTACTTCTGAAAGCTGCATAATAAAACTACAGTCATAGCAAATATCTTTGAGCACTGAAAGTAATGAAGCCACATTTCTTGTGAAATCATATTTCATGGGCCTTTTAGCTGTTACATTCAGAAAGTCATAGCTTCAATTTTACGTTTTTCTTATAGTTGGGCTTATTTCCAAGCTTTTTTGGTGAGTGAACTACACATTTGCTATTACAGACTTGTCTTCCTAGAGTCCCTAACACAACCATAAATGCTGTAGGTCACACCAAAAGTCCCTGTAGTAAAGCTCCCTGGCTTTGATAGTTGCCCAAGATTGAGTCTTCTGCTTTCCTCTGTAGAGATTTCTGTCACTCTGGGTTATTTGGATCTTCTTTAATTTAAATTTAGCACACAATTAAAAGTAAGTATTTTAAAATGTGAATTAGAGTGCAGTTTAAAAACAGTTTGGGACTAGACCTCAAGTTTTTTGGAAGCTTTCTGGACTTTGTCGTTCCTATCAGGGCATCCACAGAAATTTTTAACCTATTTCAACTAGCAAACAAGATATCAGGGTTTTGAGGGTTTTTTTGTTTTACTTTTTTAATAGTGCTGATCAAGAGGAAAAAGCGCTTGTAATTTAAGATGCCACACTTATTCAGAACATTATACTATTACAGCTAGATTATGAAACGTTATCTATCTAAATTTTTGTTGGCAGGATTCAAAATAGGTTCTTCACTAATTTACTTCATTCATCAGTCTCAAATAGACAACAAACTTATTTTACAACTGTCTCAACATTTTAAAATCATTTGTTTTTCTCACTTCTTCTTCCCGAGATAGAAAATTCTGCTTTATTGTTCTTAGGCATCATTCTGTTTAATAAGATTACAATGAAAGAAAAAAAAATACGTTTATAATATCAAAATAGAAGTTGAAGTCCATTGAAAGAGCAGTTGAGAGGAGGACCCTGTAATGTCACTGATAAAGCCCCAAAGTAGGTGCTGAGGCTTATCTTGATAAAATTAATTGGAAAAATGGCAGGAGTTGTTAAGATGAATGGCAGGATAATAGATTTGGGTTTTTTTTTCTTTTTTACCTAGAACAGATTATTGATGCCTTATTTCATAAAGGTACAATAAAATAATGAATGGTCTTCAAAGACATAAAGGTGAATAAGGACTAGAGCTGCACAGTAGACAATGAAAAAAATGCTTCACAAATTTAGATCCTTTTTATTAAATGTTTGAACTTCAATTATGATTCATTAAAATTTTCATATGAATTGTGATACTATGGATATTTCATGAGAAGGAGGGTACAAAATAAATTATTTTCTTCTTTGTCAATTTTAGAGTGACTTCTTTTAGAGTGATATTCACTTACTATGAAGTAAAACCAGCAACTTTTTTTAGATACACAACTTTTGGAAAACATAATTTTGAAATGATTGCTCAGCACACAAGGGAAAGAATAAAAGCACGTCCATTAATCATTTTAACAAGGCCAAAGAAGTTGCTCTGCAGTTTTTACTATTAACTGTTGATGTTATCACTAAATAGAATGTCTGAAACTTAAAATCTATGAATAGAATAGTTACGTTGTTGAATCATTGTTATTAATATTATCTTAGAAGAAGTGCCCACAGTGACCCCTTCTGTAAGGTTTTATAAATTTATATTTTACATTGGGATTGGGCATTGCCAACACTGGTCTATGTTTTCAGCAAACTCTGAGCGTCCGACCAGAATCAGTTTCTCTGTTTTTTTACTTCTATCCCCTTTCCTATTTGAGGTTTCATTCTTTATGCAGTAATTCATTACAATAGTGCATTTAAAAGATGTATAAAAACCTATATATAGGAAAATGAGCGTGTCAATATCTTTACATTGATCTAGATGAGGTTTTGGCAGAACATTTGTAGCACTTGCAGATTACTTTTTTTGAAAATTTGCATGGTGCTTGCCTTTTTCCAAGTGTTTAAAGCCTGTTTTTCTCTGCCTCTCTTTCCTCTAAATGTCCTCAGATAATCTTTGCAGGCAAATTATCTTTTGTTCACAACCATCACCAAATTGTCATATGTGTTTCCGTCTGTTAAGGGTTTTTTCATTTATTTTGCTCTATACATGAGACTGTTTTGCTTTATCAGATGTATTTCCAATTCATTAGGGCTACTGTTTTATAAAGTCTTCAAGAATATAATAAATGATTCCAAATCCTGACCATATTGGAGTTGTACACTACTATTTAGCTTTGAATTTTTTGGTTTTTTTTTTTTTCTATAGCTGACAGACTAGCTGGCTACTGTTCAGTCATTTCAAGCCAAAAATTAATGGCTTCAATTGGTTATCCTTAATGGATACATCTGCAAAAATGAAAAAAGCTGCAGTGCCTTTTGAATATAGGAGCAGTTTGAGTGGAACACTAGACCTGGAGAACCTGTTCTGATATTCTTGTCAATAATCAAATAGGCATGAACTCAGTGGGGTGAATTTAAACTCATGAGAGTTTGAGATGTCAGATTTACACAATGGACAAGGAAAGATCAGTGTTCCCAAAAAGGGGAGATATTCAAAAAGCTGATGGTTCTGTTGGCTGCTGCTGTTCGAGGTTGAATTAACACATGCTCTGTGTGCTCAGCAGGTCCTTGCTCTGGGAGACATTTGTACCCAAATGTTTGCTTCACGAGGATGAATATTAGCTTGAAGTGCTTTCAGAACTTTGTTTATGTGCTATTTGTAAAATTCTGGGTTTAGGTCACCTTGTTTAAGTAAAGTTAATTACAATGTTTCAATGTGTCATGCAAGTAAATGTCATTACTGAATTTAGTGTTAATTTAGAAATGCGAGGTGATTGCAACTTGGTTAATGAAGTTCAAAGACTTGTTGGCAGTAGTTTGATAAGATCATAATAAATCCTTTTGAATGATAATGTTTTTGTTTTTAGCTCCAGGGCTTAAGCCACAATGTTATTTTCACTTTGGATTCTCTCTTAAAAGGAGACTTAAAAGGTGTTAAAGGGGTAAGTGTTGCAAACTAAGTTTTTATTTCATGTTCAACTGTCTAGTGACTATTTTCCTTTCACTCATGAGATTATTTCTTATATTGGCATTTATTAATATTCTGTATTTAGTACAAAGAACAAAGTTAGCATGACTGCAATGCCTCTTGAAAATTTCATTATAAATTCCTGTGTTAATGTGCACAGGAAAGCAATACTTTACAAAATTCAAACCCAATATTTTTTTCCAACTGCTCTCTGAAAAGTTTTAACGAAAACAATATTTTTGTTGCTATTTATTACTTGATAACTACAAAGGCAGTTTTAAAAATGTTCTAAGAAAATTTTCTATTTCCTAAGGACCTCAAAAAACCTTTTGACAAAGCCTGGAAAGATTATGAAACCAAATTGTAAGTATTTTTCTCCCACTTTGCTTTGGTTTTTGTGGTGTTGGGGTTTTTTTTTATGAATTATTAGTAGCAGTAGTGTTAGTATTAGTGGTATTAGTAGTATTATCAGTATTGTTATTATTGTTATTATTATATAATTATTGATTGTTTTCCCCAAGTAACACACAAACCAGAGAACAGAGTTGAAGGAAGGGCAGTTTCATGCTCAATAGCTTTGGGAGACTTAAAATATCCAGGATTTGCTAGAGGAGCTGATCTTCAGAATGTCTTCTTTGACACCTGTTAATTATTATTTTTTCCCTAAATAATGCTAGATCACATTTTAGTAGAAGGAATTCAATAAAATATTTTCTAATTAAAATTTCAGTACAAAGATTGAAAAGGAAAAAAGAGAACATGCAAAACAGCATGGGATGATAAGAACTGAGATAACGGGAGCTGAGATAGCAGAGGAAATGGAGAAGGAAAGGAGGCTGTTTCAGCTGCAGATGTGTGAGGTAAGAAACTCATTTCAGTTTGTAATTGCAACACCAGAACTTACTATTAACAGACATTGTGGGCCTTACTTGAACGTGATGAAATCTTCTTTGTTGTTTAATGAGGATGGAGGGAGGAAATTATTTTAATGTGACACAATTCAGCCATATAAAGATAATTATTTTAGTAACTCTTGTACAAAACTTGGCTTCTTTTTGTTTTATTCCTTTTTCTTGTTCTTAGACTATTGTGGGAAGGTTCTTGGGATGAAAATACACTGTAGAAATATTTCTTATTTTATCAGGTTTATGGTGGAGCAGTATTTTAATATCTTTCTTCTAGTATGCTTTCTGAAGCTTTCTAAAATTTCTAATAAAGTGATAAATGATAATGATAACCTTAGTTCCATGAAACTGATTTTTTATTTTAATGTTTCTTTTTGTTACATTTTAGTGGGGATTACTTTCAATTGCACAGTGTTTGTACTTTCGGAATATTTCAGTAATGACTACAGTAGCATTAAAAAAGGGAAATCTTTAGGCAGTCAAAAAGGATGAAACTTTTTCTTGGATTTGCTTCATGTTTTGGGATGTTTAAATTTTATGGAGTGGCCAGATAAATTGTTATCTGTTTTAAAGTTTGTTTGGCAGTGGTGGAGTGGTGTTTTATGGGTCAGCACCCAGGTTAAACACAGTTTAATTCATTGAGCAAATGATGTTTTATTATTTGAAAACTGTTGAAGGTTGTGATACTTGATGGTCAACATGTTTTCCATTGTCTATACAGTATCTTATTAAGGTTAATGAAATCAAGACAAAAAAGGGTGTGGACCTTCTGCAGAACCTTATTAAATATTATCATGCACAATGCAAGTAAGTGCTGCAATGCTTTAAGCTTTAGTTACAATTTTCCTTTTTTCACAAGATTTTGTTTCCCATTGTTTGAATGTATCAGAACTTTTTTTTGTAATTGTGATGTGCCAGGTGTCTGAATCTTCCTCTTCTGAGGCTGTAGACTTCCAGTAGAGAGTGACATCATGGGGCAAGGCAGTGATGAAGAAAGAGGCCAAAGGAAAACCTTTCATGTTGCTTACAAAATTTAATTTTAGTTCCTGAGGCATAGATCTTGAATGCATTTCTATAAATATCTTGTTTATATTAATCAATAGTTTTTAGTTTTTTATTTAAATTTTAAAACCACTGTGAAAGCCAATAATTTCTTTGAATTTCCTTGAGGTGAAATTGGTAAGATACAACCTTGTCATCAGCAGAGTGAAGGCAAACACACAGGAACTTAAGTTAAACACAGGAAAAAGATGTTAGAAATTACTGAATTACACGTTGGCTAGAGCAGTGACAGAAATAAGCCAAGCTATATTCTCTCTAATTTGATACTTGTTTAAGTCACAGTGGTGTTTCTCCACTGTTGAAAGATTCTGTACTTTAAACTTATAGGAAGGGGTTTTTTGTTGGGGTTTTTAGTTGTTTCATTCTTTGTTTAGTTTTGAACATGAAAGAAGCTGGATATGTTTTATTGGGTTTGCTGTTTTTCTCCATGAGATAATCTACCTTGTGTTATGAATTAGATCTATTCCTTATAAAGCAAAGGTATTTTTCATTCCAGTTTCTTCCAAGATGGCTTGAAAACGGCTGATAAACTTAAACAATATATTGAAAAGTTGGCTGCTGACTTATATAATGTAAGTTTACTTACAAGTAGCTTTATATCAAAAAATGAAAATATTTTGTTTATATAAGTACATTTTAAATATAACTACAAGGGTCTGTATTTCATTTGCATCTTATAAATGAAAAGTGTGTTATTTGAAACTGAATGTAGCTAGATGAAGAAAAGACATCTTGACTGTTAAACTTCATATGCAGTTTTTAGAGCTATAAGGAAAAGTAGCTTTCATTCTACTACTAATTCAATCAAACATTAAGATAAAACTACTTTTAAGAGTGAATATTGGAATCAGTTTATATTATTAGCATTAATTTTAGTACATTTTCACTTTTTAAAACCAAATTACTTAATGATAGCACCAAGGTTTTAAAATGAATTAATTTGTGATGTGCGTTGAAGAAAAGTAATAACATGGAATCAAAGGCCATTTGTCACCCAAATGGTTTTGTATTCTATAATCAGAATTACAATAATCTTATTTTCTATTGTCATTTTTTGCTAAATTAAACTGTGTTTTCATTCCTTAAGTAATCTGTCAAATTTATTGGAGTTATTTTAATATTTCAGGGGCTAATTTAGTTGCATTAGATATAGTAAGCCATTACAATGTAATAGAACAAACAGTGCATGTGGAGTTGTACATTAATTTTAATTTGCTTTTCAAGTAGTACATGTATAGAGGGTGAAGATATAAGAATGTACTGGTCCATGAAAATAAACTCAACTATTACAAAAACACAAAATAATTGAGCTAGTTGTTCAGGACATCTAAAATTGCATATTGAAATGCATAAAACATTAAAATTAAAGTTCCATCCAGCAAGCATAAAATGGCAATCTCTTTCTATAGATAAAGCAGACACAAGATGAAGAAAAGAAACAGCTTACAGCTCTTCGAGACTTGATAAAATCTTCTCTGCAGCTTGATCAGAAGGAGGTAAATAATTTAGACATGTTATTCTTGGAAATAATATAAATTTGTGAATTTTATATTCAGAAATTGGTTTAATTAATGTTCAATTTGTGTAGTTATTGGTTCAAAAGAGTTGGACTTTGAACATTATGGCAAAACTAATATTTACAATGTTAAACAACATATCAACAAACAGTATTTTTACAGTTGTTTTCTGTTTCCATTTTATGTGTGAAAAGAAATTATCCCTTTTTTTTAATGTACTTTCTTAATGTACTGTAAGAACAGCTGTAATGGGTCAGATAAATGTTTCATCTAGCCCAGCATCCTGTCCTTGACAAAGATAAAGAATGATTGTTCATTCAAAAAAAAATCAAGAGAAGGGATGCACACTTCCTCCTTGTGTTCTGCTATTCTCCAGCCAGTTTGTGTTCAGGATTTTCCTGACCCTGGTGATCCCAAGGCAGAATGAGACCCAGAGCCCTTACTTATGGTTTGCACATTACTATTCATCTGCTAACTCAGGTGGATTTTGTGCTGTTGGTCTGCTCTCCAAACTCCTTTTGCTAATAGCATTTGATAAGGAAGAAAATTTGTTTGCTGTTCAGACAGCAGGGTCTGAGGGCAGTTGAAAAGTAAAGTTCATCATCAAATGCACTGGTATCAAAAGTGGAGGGGACACACATGAGATGTCTATTGCAGATGTTCTGGAATACTTCTTGAACTAGGAGATAACATCATAACACACATCACAGCTTTTACCTGAGATAATATTGTGACTTTTCAAAATCATAGTGCCTGAGAGAAATACTGAATATCCCATGGTGACAGTGGCTGTTGGGAGGGTCAATGTAGTTTTCCTTCAGGGAAAGTTTGCTTACCCTCTGTTCAGTTTTCTTGTAGATATATAAGACGTTCATATTTACAGGGTGTCTGTTATTAAATATGAATTATAATTAAACATTAAACAGATGCCATTGCTAATATCATATATACATAAAAACATAATTTACAACCAGGTTACTGAGTCAGCCAACTGATGCCAGTCAATAGTGGGTGTTGAGAGTAAAATGCAGGACAATAAACATTGATACTTCCCCAGAATACCCTCCCATTAGTAGCTTGACTGGCTTGGAAGTCTTTGAATTTGTGCAGTTGCTTTTTGAAGAAGTGTAAACCATCAGCTTATGTTACAGCTGTGCCCTTCCCACCACGGCTGCATGTTGTGTGGAAAAACCTTTTCCCTTTTATTTGTTTTGAACTTTTAGATCTGCATACCCTCTTCAGGATCTGAGCATGAATTTATGCTACCCTCACTAGATACTTTTTGATCTTTTTTCTTTTTTTTTTTATTTTTCTATATAAAACCTAACATTGACTTGCTTTTTGGCTAGAGGAGGTGTATAAGTTTAATCATCTGCAAAGCTATAACCATATCATCCTGTTTCTGAATCCTCATGGTGAGCTCACAGTATCTTATTCTTCCCCTCTGCATCACTTGGCATTTTTCTATGCTGGTCTTCACCTGTCATTTGTTGTCAAGCTACTCTCTATCGTTGAGTTCCTGAGAAATTCTTCAGTCAGCCTTTCTTGAGTATCCTGAATAATTTAAAAGCATCTAACAAACTTTGACTGTTTGTTGTTCACCCTTTTCCAGACTGTGTTAGACACCACATGTGCTGGCACAGCTTTCTGTGAAACTCATTGGGCTGTTTCGTGCTTTTAATGTGTTACCTCACCTGGGGACTTCTCCTCTTGTCCTGTGGCAATGTAATTCTTTCCCTTTCATAAGGAAGGATAAGTGCCTGTTGAAGGTCCAGGTACTCTGCATCAGTCATCATCATTTACTTACTGATTGCTCCAGAGAACTCCAGGAAATTTTTGACACAACCTCTCTGTAGAAAAGCTGCACTGATTTTCCAGTATATGTAATAATAAAGTAGTTATTCATTAATGTCCCTTGTGTGGTGTGAAGCTAAAAAATCTTTACATTCCTGGAATTCTTCTGAAACTTTTAAAAAATAAAATTTTAGTAACTGGGGCAAGTATTTTCATGGGCTGTCATGTAATTTTGTAGCTAGCCCATTGTGATTATGGCCACTATGTGTAGATGTGTGGCTTGAAGTTAGTTAATTAACTGATATGGAATCACAGTTAATAACAAATGAGGGATGAGTAATTCCTTACAGTAGTGGTTTTACTTCTTTTGAATACTTGTTTATGTGTGCTGACATAACATAGGTGCACATCATAGAGCAGACAAGCCTTGGCCAGGAGGCTGTTCCACTTCTAATCCCATCATTCTGATGGACAACACAGCCTTACAACACACTGCACATGTTTCTTAGAATTTCTTTTATGTGACAAATGCTGACAAGAGTACTACAGAGCCCCTCTGAATAGATCTCAATTTATTGTAAAAGCTGCCAGCTCTTTCCAGTGCTCAGTTTTCCCTTATCTCATACTTCACAGTCTTTTCTGATTCTCTGTTTGGTATTTTTTTTCCCCTTCCATCTCCAATGTGTGTGTGGACTGACTAGATCTCTTCCATAATACTTACAGAGCTTTCCATACAGGCAATACATTTGTCACCTCCCTATTATCTAAATCACTCTGAACATAATTCCTGCTCGTTCTTCATCATTAATTGATTCCCAACACAGAGAGCAACAAGACTTGCTTTCCTCTCATGTGCCTTTTCTTCCACAAGGTGATTATTTGGGAAGCAAAGAAAAACATCTCTCCTGGAAGCTGCATGTGTTGTTGAGTTCATGCTTCTTGACAACAGCCAGTTCTTGGAAATAAAGTAGCACAAATGTGTGGTTGTTCTTCAGTACCATGTGTTGTGCATCCATGACTGCATATGGAACAGTCCATACAAGTCAAGTTTCAAAAGCTGCTCATTGATTATTATAAGGCAGAGTAACATATGAAATATAGTGTTTGGATTTTTGGTTATTTATTTCCTGGACGTGTAGTAAAAATATTGTGTTTTAGTGGAAAGTAACCTCAGCTAAAATATAAAACTAAAGTCAAATATCAATGTAAAGTCAAATTTTGAAACTTGAATACATTTTGAAATAAAGTAGCTTCACAGGCATCACCAAAATAAACTGTGCAACTTTTCTGACTGTAATTACAGTGCGGGCAAATTCTAGGACTCTTGAAAAACTGTATGTATATATGTGTATAATATATATGTATATAAAGTTATAAATATAAAAATAAAGTGCTTGGTTTGAAGAGAATTGAAATTGTGTCTTAGAAGAAAAAGGAGCAGTATTGTGATTCTCAGATATCCAGGCAAATCACAGGAGAGAGAGAGAGAGAAATGCTGTAATGAAAGACACTGCTTTTTTTGATAAAATAACCATTTGATCACATTGATGTTGAAATTTCTCTTTCAAAATCAACGTGAGGACTTTGACTCATGAAATTCTGCTACATGAAATGAGTCAGAGTGTAATGATGCTGGCAAGTATTGAGGAGCTTGATGAAACAATGAGTTACTTAGGTATTCAGAGTTTAATCCTGGAGCAGCATGGCTGCATTCATTACTCCTTGGTTAAGAGACAGCAAAGCCTGACATGGCCTGAGTTTTCAGCAGTCAGCCTTCATCATTGTGTATATCCAACACTCCAAGTACACAAAACTGGACTTTATTATTGTGACAGATGGCCTGGTGGATTATGATTAAGTATACATTTTCCCACTTATATTAGTGCATTATAATCTCATCGCTGGAAAATTTATGGATTAATGGAATTATTGAAGAAAATTAAATGAATGGGATTTTCTCCAGTGGATTTGTTAAAAATCAGAAGTACTCTTACCAAACATTGCTTTGGCAGGGAAGCAGTTTGAAATAATAAAATTGAGGCCCTGGTTGCTTGTAGCTGTAAGTTTCTTTGACCAGGAGAAGGAAGTGAAACTAGTGATTCCTGTCCAAACTCTAAATTCTGCCACCTTTAACCTCTTCAGAGCTGCTATGAGATAAGTGAGACATCCTGACATTTTCGAGGTCTCATAATGCAACTCCCATTTCCCTGTTGTACTTGTTCAAGGTGTTTATTTAGCATTATGGGCATCTATAATGTCCTTACACATTTTCCTGGCATACCTGTCCTTTCATCAATGACAAAAATATTACTGTAATCACTGCAATTACCGGGTTCCTGGAAAAGCTCATCTTGGCTGTGTTTGAATCCTGGGCTGTGCAGCAGTGCCAGTGCTGCAGCTTTGTTGCAGGAAGCACCAGTGACACTGGCTCTGTGACCTGCAGTGTCTCTTGTGGCCACCACTGTGCTGTCCTCGTGTCAGATTGGGGCAGATTCTGTTCCTTGGTGCAAGAATGGTCTAATTTTGGAAAATTGCTGTGGTTTATGGCTTTTGGGAAAAGTATTTTAATGGCTACTAGTGTAATTTTAGTTGTGTAAAGCATCTGATCTTGTATGTGGCAAAATGCTCATATCCTAAGAAGCTTAAATTTTGAAAGAAACCAGGCCTTTAATACAGGCTTCTGTTCCCTACTTTTGTCTATTAATTATTTCTACAAATGTAACTTAACAGCCTTAAGGTGAATATAGCTAATCTTCAGAATCATGTTTTGTGTATGTTTTGTCAACTCTTTCTTTACATTTCTATTTATTCCCCAAATCTCCATCTGATATGCTATTTGCAGCAAGAACTGTATCTCATTATGTTCTTTCCTATGCTAACACCATCAGGACCCTAACTCCAGTGGGGATTTGAAATTTGCTTTTAACAAAAGAGCTGCTGATGGTGGTGCTGTGAGCAGTGCTGGCAGCCCCCAGCTCACAGCAGCCTTAGTGCTGCTCCCAGCCACAACTGCCAGTTTTACCAAAGCACTTCCCTAAACTCTGTGGCAAACTTCTTACAAAATGAAAAACAATTGTAGGCACCCTGAATAAACCAAGAGGGAGTAATCTTCAATATCTATTGATTGTGGGGAGGAAAGGTTATTAAAAAGGGAGTAATTGAACTTCCCATTCTTTTGTTGTTTTCTTTTTCTTTTGGTGGGATGTTGTCAAATTTTTTGCAGGTTATTGCTTCACAGTTATATTTAAAACCAAATTGATGTGCCCTTAATTAGACCTTTTGCATACACTTGAAAAAAATTAAAAGTTAACTTTGGGCCTGATCTTTTTCAATGGAAATTCAGAATTAGTTCCAGCGGTGGAGGATACAATATAACTATTATTTTAGGCAATTTAAAGATTATAAAGATTGGAAGGCATATTAAAATTTGATCCTGCAGTCATCATAATTGTTTTGTGAAGCCAATGTCATATATGCCAGGTTGCCTGGAATTTTGTTATGATGTTTTATTACTTGACGAGAAAAAAACACCAATATGCCTAAAAAATAGTTCTTGCATTCTCTCTGTTAATGTCTTTAGAAAGGGGAAACATTGTTTTAACAACGGGGGCTATAAAATTTATGTTCAAGGAACATGGTTTTTTAAATAAATAATAATTCTTGTTTTCAATTATTTGCTTTCTCTTTCCTCTATTGCTTTTGCCTTTCGTGATCGAAGTCTAGGAGAGTAAGTCAATGTTTTAATGAATTTTGGGGATTTTTTTTTCTGATGTGCTTGTAAGAAGTTAATCCATTTCACTTAATTGTTTCACTAGATCAGGCCAAAAGTTATTTCAGCTGACTTCATTCACTAAAACTCATTAATTATACATATTTTTATTTTGGAAAAAAAATAGTGATTATTAGCATTTGTTTATATATGTGTTCCTATATATATATATATGCATGCTGTATTCTGTTGTTTTCTTTTTGAAATTTTATCTTAGCCTTTTACTCTTTGCTTATAAGATTGTACAATATAAAATATCTGTATTCTAAAAGTCTTTCTTTTGAGATGCATATTTGTATCAAAGGCCTAATGTATTAAATCTTGAACATGCATCTAGTTCAAGATCACATGGTGTAAAAGCAAGCTCTCCTATGAATGTAAAACATGCTGTAGGAGTTCTCTCCTTTTTTAATCTTAATTAATTTGTGATGTTGTAGAAAAGAAAAAATAAGCTTAAAGGTTAGGAAATTTTATTGTGCACATCAGGAGAACATTAATGCTGTTTTTCCCTTTTTCAGGATTCACAGAGCAGGCAAGGAGGATACAGTATGCATCAGCTTCAGGGGAATAAGGAATATGGCAGTGAGAAGAAAGGTTATCTTTTAAAGAAGAGTGATGGGTATGTTCTGGTAGCACATAATAGTGAAAACTATTGCTATGTTCATGCTCTAATTTTAACTGTTTTCTGCTGTGGTTGCTTCAGGAACATTCTCTTAATGCATGTGCCACGAGTACTTGAGAGTTCCAAAGTTCAAACCTGAACACAGAACTAAATTTAATACAGCAAATACAAAAAGCATGACAAGCAAGCATAAAAAAATAAAGTCATGGTTAAAAGAAAGCTATTGTCTTTATAACTCTCTAAAAGATGATTAAGATCTGTCACAAATCTCCAAGTTTCTTTTTCGTGAGGCATTTAGTAAAATTTTGACTGCATCTGTTAGTTTTTTAAAGCTAAACATCTCAAAATGATAATGAGATTAACATGTGTTTTGAAGTCAGGTCTAGTTACTGAACTTGGTATGATATTCTTATATAGGTTAAGGAAAGTATGGCAAAGAAGGAAGTGCACTGTTAAAAATGGAATTCTTACCATATCACATGCAACGGTAAGTTATTTTTGTATTTTTATATGAAAATAAATTAACATTATCCTTTCCTGGTGAATCTGTTGCTGATCTGCTGTTGCAAAAAGGATGTTACTTCAGCTTCTGACTGTTGAGGTTTTGTGAAACTGTAGCTTATGAAATGAATTTATCAGTAGTTTTATAAGAAAATGATAAATATATTGAACAGACTTCTCAATTAATACTTCAGATGGATTTGCTTATAAGGATTTTAATGTTATATATGTAAAGCATGTAATTTGGAAACTTAGGAAGTATTTGATATTAGGTTAGAGTCTGACAGATGAGTAAATGTATTTAGTATTTTGAGTGCTTTCAATTAAAAGTTTGAAATGCTGGGAAGTTCTAATCCCAATGAGTTCTTGGAATCAGGCAAATATCTCAAGGATTTTCCTAGGAATGCACATTTATGAGATAGCACCAACGAGAGCATGGTGGGGGCAGTGCTAGAACTGCCTTGTGTGGGAGTATGACATGAACTTGTTGGAAACGAGCACAGGAGTTGCTCTTGTTAAAGGAGATGGTCCCATTTCCTCACCCCTTTTCCCCCTTTGCCCCAAATTCCACTGACAGACAGCAATTTCTAAAATTTACTACCTGTCTAAACCCAAAATACCTCAAAGATACATCTAGTTATGATGTCTTAAGTGAGTTAATTACAGCACAGGATATTGGTATTGGTATTTATTCTGAGTTCTAAAACTCCAGATCTTCAGCTTTCCACTTCCCTTTTAAAGTTTTAGGACTATATCTTTGATTTATTTAAAACAGGAGGAAACTTGGAACATGGGTATGCTGTAAGGAAAAACTGCATTATAGTTGTGCCATTTTTGAAGAAATGCAATAAAAAAAAATATTATTAGCATATTGTTAGTTAAGGGGGGAGGGTTTCATCTCTTTTAGATAAAGAGTGGCCACAAAGATCTTAATTTTGTTTAGATTTAGCAATGTGTCCATTTTGAGAGACCAAGTCAGACCAAGAGCTGCTGGTCTCCAGCTTTTTGAGGGTAGATGCGTGTGCATCACCAAGCTGTAAATAGTATCATATATGCCCACTCCCCAGGAAGGGAAAATAATCCTAAATCAATACATTTTTAAAGTAAAATAAATTTTCTTTTTAGTCCAACAGGCAACCAGCTAAACTGAATTTATTGACCTGCCAGGTGAAGCCAAATGCTGAAGATAAGAAGTCCTTTGATCTAATATCACGTATGTAGCAACTACAGCACTGTCTTGCATTATGTGAGATTTCTGAAAATGTCATTGCAAGATGCTTTGAGTAGAATACAAGGCTAGAGCTCAAAGTTCAGGTCTGCATCCAGACACACACAGTGCCTTGTTCAGAGCTTCCAGTTCTGACGATGGACAATGGGTATAGAACCTTTTCTCTGTGTAGGTGTGAAATAAACACTGTTTGTTTGTGACAAGCCATGAAATGCAGCATATGTGTTGCTCCCTCAGTTCAGAGAGATGTTTAACAGCTTACTGGAATATGCATTAGCTGTATCCACCAGGAAAGGGGAAAGACCTTTGGCTTTGTCCCATTTTTCTGTCACTGTTCTGCTTTTTGAGTGCTGTTTGAGGGAATGAGGAAGACAAGGAGACCCAATTTCTCTTTCTCTCTTATCCTACATTAAAAATACACTTCTGTTTGTCTGAAAATTGGTAGTGCCTTGTCTTCTCAGCAATAAAGCT
The DNA here is from genome assembly GCA_013397915.1 of Daphoenositta chrysoptera. Lineage (NCBI taxonomy): Eukaryota > Metazoa > Chordata > Aves > Passeriformes > Daphoenositta > Daphoenositta chrysoptera. The sequence continues at coordinate 144,869 of VZRO01005199.1, read as the reverse complement.
CCTGTGCTTTCCTTTCTTCCCATTTTGGTCTTGTACTGCAGGTATTTGTATCCAGTCTAGTTTTAAAAACTCTTTTGAAGTTGATGGATCAACTTACTGTTTTCAGGCTTTTCATACAGAGTATTAATCAACAAACACTTCCAACATTCTATATTGAAAAGAACAGTCTAGGAAACCTTTGATTGTTGGAGATAATAGCTTCATGTCTCATCTGTTGGTTAGAAAAAAGAATTTTCTTGGCTCAACTGGAGGGAAAAACTATATAAAAGGAACAAATTAATTTTGCCCTCTTCTCCTAATTAAGTTTTCAGTTTTGACTTCTGAAAGGGTAAAGTTTGATCCATATGTTTATTTTTCCTTAATATTTCAAAACTTAAGACTTTTGAAATACATACAATTGGTGCGAATCAAAATTTACAGTTTCATCTTCCTTTTTTCATTTTTTTTGGAATCATTATCCATAGCTATAAATAAAGGATTAATGATGCCTTTTAAGAGAAATTGCTCTTGAAGTCTTTAGCTGCCAAATAGGTTTTAGTATCAAATATGTAGATACATTAACTTTTATCATGTGCCAAATGAAAAATATATTTCTTTATTTCAGATAACAGAACATACCATTTTCAAGCAGAAGATGAACAGGAATATGTTGCGTAAGAATGTTTACATTTTTTCAAGTTTATTTTGCCAATAGAGATGTATAAAATCACACATAACCATGGACATCATTTTCTCAGCTAACACATAAGTAGTGCTTACTGTCTCTTTTTCTGCTGTTATGAATCTGTAAATGTAAACTATTTTGTGTCACACTACAGAGCTTTTTTAAAACCTAGTAATGTTAAAAACAAAACTAAACCAAACTCAACTAACCAAAACCCCATTTAGATTGTGTATCCTGCCAGTACATGGTTTGTGTGAAGTGCTTAGTATGATATTGTAGACCAGATTATTAAGATTCAAATGAAATATTTTTAAATTCTTCTCAAATCTTCTCTGTCAACCCTGTTCTGCACTTACTTATTTTCCTCTTGATCCTACCTGTTCCTTGAAATTAAAGATAATAAATAGATAAAAGATTGCCATATGACACATAGAAAATATGTACAGGCAGTGCATTTTTTCTTCTGTAGGCCTAGAAATAAACAGCAAAGCACATCTCTGGGATTTGTGTACTTCAGAATACAGGACCTTACTTCATTAATGCATGTTTCCAACCATGTTATTTCCTGTAAAACAATCTTTCTTCCTGCTGCATCAGAACTGTTTCCTGAGAACCATGTACCACTGGTTTTTCCTCCTTTGTCACCAGACATGTGTTGTGCGTGTTGTCTAATGCTCAGCACCCAACAGTTCAGGGAATAAAGTTACTTCTGAAGAGGACAGCACAGGCTACCTCATTCTCTTCCTAAATATCCACATTCTAGTGGAAGGCTGTGTTGCTCCATGTGTATTTTAAAAGTGCAGGGAATGTTTGCAGGGTGTTTCACTTGTTTGGTAGTGATGGGTGGCAGTGGCATTGACAGCTCAACCTTGGGACTCATGGGTAAAATAAAAGGGCTGGAGAATTCTTTGTTGTGCAGCTATTTCCTCCTGGTCTTCCACAGCTTTATGTTGGCTCTTACAGTGCAAAGTTGACTTGCTAGTCATGATTACTGCATTCATCCTGGAACTTAATTATTCCAGTAATTTTCTTAGTTGAGAAGAAATACTGTTATTTCTGATGAGTCATAAGTTTTTGGTATTTTGCCATAAATTAATTTTTACTGTGTTAGTTGGTTTAAAAGGTGAAGTGGTTTGTTGGGTTTTTTTTTGTCTTAACACATGAGCGAAGTAGGGGAAGAATAAATTAGCAATATCCTTCTTCTGAGAGGCAGATCAATAAATTTAGTTTAACAGGCTGCCTGCTGGACTGTTTTGAAATTCCAGGCTGGTTTTATTTCCCATTAGAAGCACTGAACTTTTGTTTATCACTCCAAAGTCAAGTGGCTGAGAAAATTACTTGCATTGGAATAAAGAATCCTAGAATATCTCAAGTTGGAAGGGACCCATAAGGAACATTGAGCCCAACTCCCTGCTGCTCCCAAGACTGCCTACAACTAAATCATGTCACTGAGAGCATTGGCCAGATGCTTCTTGAACACTACCAGGGCTGGTGTCCTGACCATTTCCCAGGGAGCCTGTTCAGTGACCAACCACTGCCTCAATGAAGAACCTTCTCCTGCTGTCCCATCTGAACTTCCCCTGATGCAGCCTCATTCCTTTTCCTCGTGTCCTGATGCTGATCACAGACAGAATTCAGCACCTCCTCTGCTGCTGCCCCCTTGAATGAGTGTGAATGTGCTGATGAGAAACTGCAACGCAGCCAAACGTTCTGGTTCCCATCTGCAGCCACTGAGTGGGCCCTAAAAAGCTTTATTGTCTCAGGTGTCACGGGAACAGCAGCCCTTGGACTTCCAGCCTCAGTGATTTAAGGGTGCTCTGCAGGAATGACCTGGTGTCACTCCTCAGTTAAAGCTGCCATCCTCTCGTTTCCATTTCCTCCTGACTGGTAGAGGTGTGCCCCTCTCTTGATCCTTTCCTCTTGTGTTTTTTCCACACAGTTTTAGTGCTGCCTCTATTCTGTCCTTTTTACTTTGTGGACTAATGGATAATAATGGATTACAATAAATGTGTAAATAGATTTTCAAATCACATTCCTTTAAGACTTACATCTAAATAGGGAAAAAAGCAAGATGCATTTCTTTTTATTCTAGTTTAACTGACCGTGCATACATATTCCTAGTGATCATTTTGCACTGCTTCTGTAAATAGCTATTCAAACTCCATAATATTAATAATAGTAATAATTTTTAAAAGGAGATTTAAAAAAACCCCATACATACAAAGCACTGAAGCCTACATTCTGTTACAGGTTTATTAGTGCTTCCCCTCAAACATTTCCCTCAGGCCAGAGCCTTTCTTGGTTTTCATCCAGGCAGCTGTTTGTTGGCCTTTAATTACTGATTAACAGTCCTTAAGTTCTCAGTGGATTATTAGTTTTTCTAATAGACAAAGTATAGTGTATAGGTGGAAGTGGGGTGTGGGTCGTGTGTTTCTGTATGTGCATGTAAATATACATTTATGTGTCGATTGTAAGAAAAGTAACCTAATTCTTTTAACATATGCAATTATAGTTGCTTTCTGGGGTTGTTTTGAGAATTGTGGATAGGGCTAAACATACTCTGGTGATGAGCTTTGGGTTCTTTTCTTCCCTCTTTTTGAAGGTCAAGATCCTTACCTGCAGGAAGTTCCTGCATTATAAACAAAGCTAGATTTAGAAAGTTTTCTATGAAGAAAGGGACATCTAACTTCTGTTTAGTTTTAGCAAGAGTCCTCAAATGTTTTTCACCTTGTAAAGACTGAGTTGGAAGGCATTGATACTATCTGATGCTTCTTCCATACAAAACAAGTTATATCTCAATATTTGAAAAACATTATGCTATTCTTGTTCTGATTATGCATTTACCTGGAAATAACAGTGTTGCAATAGTGATTGTCAGAAGAGACAGATATATTTTTTCTGCAAAATGAAAAAAAACAACTGTTAGACTAGTTCTTATTCTTGGGGGAGGGATTTTAATTGACTTGGAAATACTGAAGAAAAATAAGAGAAACCTGAGTGACAGTCTGGTCCATGCAAGGTTAACAAACTCCTTCTATTTCCTGGAGGCACCTATGATGCCCGATTTTTGTTTAGCCTTATTTCTTCAAAACTGAATTTCCAGCAAACAAAATATCTTGAAGCATGATAAGAAATTGCTTATTCCGAAATTGATATTCAGAAAAACATGTTTAAGAGACTATTGGACCACCTGCTTATTGCATTAGGTAGAATAGTAAGGTAGACTTGTTTAGGTTGGAAAAGACCTTTAATAATATCATTGTGTCCAACCATTAATCAAACACTTCCAAGCCCACAACTAAACCATGTCCCCAGGTGCCCCATCCACACATCTTTTAAAGCCCTCCAGGGATGGTGGCCCAACCACTTCTCTGGGCAGCTTGTTCCAGGGCTTAAAAACCCATTTTGTGACAAATTTTTTTCCTAATATCCAACTAAACCTCAGCTGGCACAACTTGAAGCCACTTCCTCTTGCCCTAAAACAAGAAGAAAAAGCAATTCTGTAAGACTCGAATAATTTTTAAATTACTTGAAAGAACACTGCAAAATATTAGCAGAAGGTTTCTGACTATTCATTTGGCACTGACAGTATTGTGAAATAAAGCAAATACATGGGTTTTTTTTAATAAAGGAAGAACAAAAAAGATAAGAGAAAGAGAAGAGCAGTTAGAAGGAGTTTTATAAACTATTGGCATTTAATTGACATACCATATTTACTGACTTGAATTGTTTATTTTTGAGTGTGCAGGCTGCCAGGAAGGGCTGGTGACCAGCTGGGCACTTCTCAATAGACAGCACCAGTCACTCAGAGCATCTGTCCTTGTCCTTGTGCTTGTGCTTGTCAGGGAGGAGCTGCCACTCTGGTGCCTCCTGCCCTGACTCAAGGGTGACCCAGTGACAGTCTTGGACAGAGGGTTCCTTCTCCCTGAGCAAAACCAGCCAAAATAATGATTGCTCTGACAGTTTAGATACTCGTAATAAGGAAATCTGTGTCAAACTAACAGCTGGCTCAGTTGTGTTGTGTTTTAATTGCATCTCATAATTTTTTAATTGTTACTGCCTAGTTGGGTTTTATTCAAGTTCTGCCTTTTTAACAAACTAATCAAATTGTAAAGCTGAAAGAAATTGTCAGCAAATGTCAGAATAAATGTTGTTTGTCTGAGTTAAATTATTATTTTACGCTGTGTATTTAACCAAACATTGATATAATATTAAAAACAAGACACCACTGCCTCTCATTTTTTTTTAATAACATTAAATTTCATCATTAAAATTGCAGAAGAATGCCCTCTAGTGTGGGTTCTTCTCAGATAATGAGAAAGATTGATGTACCTTTATTGTTTTCAGCATGTAAACTCTGGAGCAAATTTGTGCTCAAATCTTTCAATTTCTCTTTTATTTTAAGGTTGATTTTTCAAAATTTTTAAATCATTTTAAGCACAAGTTGCTAGATTATTTTCTGCTCAGAAAAATTTAACAAACATATGTGCATGAAGTATAATAGAGTGCCCATATATTAGTTCAGGCTCTGAGTCTGTGTTCTGAGATTACACACATAAATTTCCCAATGAAATCCTTTAAAGCTAATCTTTTTGTTGTTATTTCAGTGAGAAATTATGAATTTCAATCTGAAGTTCTGTTAGTTTGTTTAGATGACCATAACCATTTCTGCATATTTCAGAAGACTGATGATTGCAGACAATCTGAATATTGTAAACATGAACTGCATTGAGGACACGGCCAATTTAAAATATTTCTGCATAAAAGAAAACTAATAATTATTTGCAGTAGATCTAAAATCAGTGTACCTGGGAGGATTTCTTTTTAACTTGCTCTTTTTCTAAATTAGCAACACTGAATATTCAATGTGCTTGTCCTTAGTGGAACTGCTTTCCCCTCTTTACTTCCACATGTAGCACAGCAGCTACTGAGAATGGGTTTTGTTTGGTTTTAATTAAAACATTATTGTGTAAACAACAACTTGCAGAGTGATTGGGAGGGGAGGAAATAGTGCCTGAGATACAATTAAGGAGTCTTGATTTGTTCCACTCAACTATTGCTCCTAAAATTTTATGTTGGCTATTGGTATCGTTACTCTCCTGTCATCCTCTCTTCCTTAGCCCCTTGGTTGCCATGGCAATTGTCATTAATTTGGGTATTACAGTCTGATTAGTGCACAGAGACCTGCATTTTAAAAGGCAACTAGACATCAGCACATTCACCAGGGTGCTTGCTGTTTCCTCTGTGAAGAGAAAGATGCACACTGGGTATCATTTTCTCCAGAATAGACTTCAGTCACATTTTAAAGCAGTTGAATTTACAGGAGATTAATTGCCCCCTTTCTCTTCCACAACTTCTGCTTATTTGAGAAACCTGAGAACTTGACTCTAAAGTTGTTCACCAAAGGGATGTTAGAATTAAGACTGTTTGTCTCTGCTCATTCATACTTGCCTTTTCTCAAATCTTTCCTTTTTGTCTCTCACTTTTCCCCCTCCTCAGTCTCTCCCACAATACAGTCCTTCCCTGTAGTCCCACTAATATTTTGTTCCTGGCAAGATTTCTACAGTTTATAGATTAACTTGTATTTACAAATGCAGATCTTCATTAAGGTCTTTATCTTGTGCTAGATGGATATCAGTATTGACTAACAGCAAAGAAGAAGCATTAAATATGGCATTCCGTGGAGAGCAGAGCACAGGTGAAAACAGTTTAGAGGATCTGACAAAAGCCATTATTGATGACATTCAGAGATTACCCGGAAATGAAGTCTGTTGTGATTGTGGCTCACCAGGTATCTCCATTTGTTCATGTCATCAACTTCTTGTTGGCAGCAAAGTAATTTCTTTAAAGAAGTGTTTGTAGAGTGCAAACTAATTTTCTAAGTGATGTTTCTCAGTCTTCGACCTGTTTTTAAAAGAACAAATATGACTTTCCTACGTTAGTTCCGTTTAATTCACTAAAATATTTTTGTGTGTTGTCTGTGCTTACTTCCAGCAGTTCAAGCCCCTCTGGAGTTTGAACTGTTCTTGTTGCACTGTGTCTAGATGCTTGTTGCACTTGAATGGAAGTTGCTTGGCATCACTGATCCTGTGCATGCTACTAAGTAGAAGTGAGTAATATTTAGACAATGATTGTGGAAAAATTGACCTGGCCGGGATCTCACTCTGAGGCTGTATCTGGGCATGAGACTGCTGGAATTGCACTGTCAGAAGTATTCAGAGGTGGAATAAGTAGTCTTGTGCAAAGAATGAGACCCAGAGTTGAGATCCTACCAGATAATATCTTCAGAAGTACAGAGTTACAGGTCAGTCATGTGTCACTCAGAGCTTGGGCAGGGGCAGCTGGTCCCAGTACACTGAGCTGCTGTGGGAGCTGGCAGCTGCTGCAGCTTTCTCATCTAAAGAGACACTTCAAGAAGGTGATGCTCATTTGGAACTGAGTAGATCATGTGTATCTTGCAGATGCTTGCTGATGCAGAACTGATCCAAATTTGAAATCGCTAGCGAAAATTACGACCTGGGATATAATTACATCAAATCCTGGAATTGGTTCATTCAGTTATTTCATTATGTAAAGCTATAGAAACTTCGGATTACAGTTCTCATTCATCTTTTAATTTGTAGTAAAGTTTTAAGCTTCACCTCTGTAGTCCAGCTTGCTGCTTTAAAACTCTTGGCTTAATGCTTCAGCAGTTACTATTTAAGGTCAAGGAAGAGAATAATTTGAAGACATGTATGTGCACCAAGTATGCCTGGAGCTTTTTCTTTTCCATAAAAACTGATCGTGCTTCTTATGTAGCATTCATAGTGTAAAATCTATTCTAATGTTACATGCAGATCTCCTCCATGACAGCATTTTTAATTGTTTTTTTCCTGGACTAGCCAGCATTCCTCAAATTTTCTACAACATGCTGCTGTTTTACATACTGAGAAGTGCTATGGTTAATCTTTTATGAAGGGCCATTTAAAGTTTAGGAAGTAAATTTTAAAACTTCAGAGGTTGTCGAATTCAGGAGATCTGTTACTTTTAAAAACAGGAAGTAATTTGTACAGGAAACAAATCCTACATGTATTGAAATACATTCATTCAGTATGAATTAATAAGTCTAAATTCAGTGCCTTTAGGACTGTTCCTAAATCTCAAAGACTTCATTCCATTGGTAGCAATTTTTGTGGTAGTAGTTAAATTTGCACTCAAATTTGGAGAAAAGTGTGGAACATTCTTAGTTTATTTCCATTCTTTGAAACATTAAATTAGGAATCATTTCAGAATACATTTCTTACCACCATTGAAAACCTTTTCTTAGACTTTGATTAAATACTTTGTTTTTCAATCCTACAGATCCAACATGGCTATCAACTAATTTGGGCATTTTAACCTGCATTGAGTGTTCTGGAATACACAGAGAAATGGGTGTCCATATTTCTCGAATCCAGTCTTTGGAATTAGACAAATTAGGAACGTCTGAACTCTTGGTAAGTTTCTTTAATTGATATTGGGATCTTTAATCAAATGTTGACCTATATGTAGGAAGCACTGAAATGTACAATTTACTGTTAATCTTTTTCAAGGAATGTGTTTTTGCAGAATTTCTCATTCATATTTCTGTAGATATTTTACAGGTGCATGGTTATATATTATTTTATATTATTGATGCTCTTGTCACTTCTCATTTCATGTCCTGAGGTGTTGCAGAATGAATATTGACATTCATTGTAATTAGTGCCATCAGAGCTTTGGCTCTCAATAGCTGATCTTGACCCAAAATCAGGGCAGTCTAAAAGCTCACGTGATTTGAAACATGAAGCTAATTTGACTTGGCAAAGGAGAATGATGGTTGCTAATTCTGAAAGAAAAATGTTGGAGGAATCTTAATTTGATGGATGAAATCATGTAATACTGAAGTTATCAAAGGAATCTGATGTGAGACTACCAAAAAAAAAAAAAAAAAAAAGAAAAAAAAACACAAAGGAAAAAGAAAAAAAACACAAAGGAAAAATATCAACAAATCAAAAAGAAACTGTTGCAGTAGTTTTATCTCCCTAGCTGTGTTTGACCTGAAAGAAGACACTTACTAAAGAAATTTTATATGGGAAAATTGAGAGAAGATGTAAGGCAGGTCTGGATTTAGGTATAAGTTCAACATTACCACTTGCTCTTTTCTTGAAATACTGAGTTTTTTTGCAGAGTTACTATTACTTTAAGTTAAATTTCACTAAGCATGATCTTCAGTGGGTCTGAGCTTCTTTCCCAAAGCAGCTTCCTCATCAGTGTGCCACCACCATTTCAGTGTTCATGCTGCTGGTTCCTCATTCTGGTTTTGTGTTGGAGGCAGATTGTCTTAAAATGCAAATAATTCTGTGACTGTGAAGTCTATTGTACAAGTTCTGGCATAATAGAATTTACTTTTTTTTTTTTTTAATTGCTCTATAGTTACATGTAATCATTGTGCTTTAACTTTGCAGTCCTGTGTGTTCCATCTCTTATTAATAGTGTGGAAAATGCACATTAATAGTCCAATTTTTAGATTGCTGCTAGACCCCAGAAGTCCTCACCTTCATTTATTCTTTTTCTTATTGCAGCTGGCCAAGAATGTAGGAAATACTAGTTTTAATGATATTATGGAAGGGAATTTACCTAGTCCTTCACCTAAACCCAGTCCATCAAGTGATATGTAAGTTTTGAATCTTTAAACCCTGAAGTTTACTGTGGAATATGTCTGTGATGTAAAGTGTGGTAAACAGTAACCAAGCCAGGGGAAGGTTAGGATGGCAGAAGACTGGAGGTTTTTACTGGTTTTTTTTGTGTTCAGCTTCACAGAAGTTCAGTCTCCACTCATATAGCCACATTTCGGCTACCTCAGCCTCTCTGTGTATAAAACTCTTAGTTTGGGTTTCAGTTTGACTCTTGGATTGTTCTGAGTTTTCAGATGATAAACACAGTGGACTAAATGGCACTAGCTCTGTTTTTTCTTTGGTCGTAGTCCCCAGAGTCAGAGTAGTTTTTGTATGTAACAAGAAGACAGGATAAGACTGACAATGTTGCATATTTTGGGCTTGTTTGCAAGAAAGATGTGCAGTGGAACAATAAATAACACACTTTTTATCAGATAGTTTTCTTCTTCCCTCCTCAGTTCCAAGTTAGACAAGGTGATTTTAAATTATAATCATTGACCCATTTTTCTAAAAATTTCTAAAGCAAGCTCTATTTTCACACCCCACAGGACTGCACGTAAAGAATTTATCACTGCTAAATATGTAGATCATAAGTTCTCTAGGAAGACTTGTGCATCTTCAGCAGCTAAACTGAGTGAATTACTTGAGGCTGTCAAATCCAGGGATTTACTTGCACTAATTCAAGTCTATGCAGAGGGGGTAGAGCTAATGGAGCCACTGTTGGAGCCTGGACAGGTAAGCTTATCAGGTAAACAATGATTATTTTAAATCATGTGTGTTTGTAAAATGCCCAGGATCTGGGGCTGCTAGTTTAGATGATAAAACAAGAGAAATAACAAAAATATAAAATAATATCGTGGCATCCTGGTGGAGAGGGAAAAGAATACTTTATCTTTTGTCATCAGTTGGTCTAAAGGAGTGTGAAATGTGACAGTGATATCATGCACTGTTCTGGTGCAACTATAATGTGTTTAAAAGCACCTGTACTGCAGTGTGTCTCCTTTAGAAAAGTCCCAGAGAAGGGGGACTTGACTTGATAGCCCAGGGTCACCTGATAGCACACACAGTAACATACCTGCTTTTAGAACAGTGGCTGAAGGAACACATTATTGATTGTCTGCAAGTCTCTGTTTACTGTAGATGAGGAAAGAATAAATCTGATGACTTCATAGCTTCTGATGAGACATTTACAGAAGTACAATTTCTTTTAATCATGAAGATTCTTCTCTGTGTGTGTGTGTGTATCAAGTTCTGAGTGCTTGATCTTCCTTCTGAAATCAGTAACAGTTTTTGGAAAAATCAGTCCAGGTTGACCTTCATTATCCACAGACAAATGATAATCTTGAGCAAAGTAACCAGTTTTTATAGATAATTAATGCCATGTAACCACTTGCTCAGCAATGTTTTCTCACATCAGTTTTAAACCCAACCTGGAGAAATGTCAGAGAATATTTTCAACAAGTTGTGTGAAAATAGCTGAGTTGGCAAAGGGCACAGGGCCTGTCTGTATTCAGTGGAAGGGATAAGTTCAGTGTAGTCTCAGCACCTGAGCTATCACAGAGTGCTTATCATGGAAACACATTACAAATTCTCTGACTGCAAGGTCAGCTTTCTGTATTTGTCATCCACAGCAGTTACCACAGAATTAGCTCCTCAGTCTTCCCAGCTATCACACGCAGTGATATCTAGAAAGGTATGAGCACCAATTGAAATGTAGTTTGCAGTTAGGACATTTATAGCAGGATTCTCTTCTGTAAATTCTCTGATGTTTAATTTTATAATATCTTTTTAATTAGAACTTTAATTCTAAGCATATATACCGTAATATGCTTTTTTAAGATGTCCTTTATTATCAATATGAGTTAATGAAATCTAAATTTAGATTAATTTCTTGGCAACTTTTAAATGGAATTAAACAGCATTTCTGTTCCTATTTCAATGCATTAATGCATATGATATGTAGAGAAAATAAAGTATGATTCAATTCAAGTTCAACTATTAGAAACCCTACATATGGAGAAAACACCCCGTGCACCAAATATATGCTGGGAACCACCCAGCTGTGCCTAAAGAGACCTGGGGGTCCTGATGGGCACCGAGGGGAAGGTGAGGCAGCAGTGTGCCCTTGTGGCAGGGGTGGCCACTGGTTGTCCAGGCAGCAGAGAGGCACTGCCAGCACCTGGAGGGCAGTGATCCAGTGATCCTCCCCTGCACTCTGCTCTGGGAGCCCACAGCTGCACTGCTGTGCCCAGCCCTGGGCTCTCCACAGCAGGACACACTGGACAGAATACAGTGAAGGGCCAAACCTGTCTGGAAAGGCTGAGAGGTCTGGGACTGTTCAGCTGGAGGAAGGCTCAGGGGGATCTCATCTTTGGATGGAAATACCTGCAGGGAGGGTGGAAAGAAGATGGAGCCCAGTGGTACCCAGAGATGGGACAATGGCACAGACTGGAGCACAGGAGGTGCCCTCTGAACACCAAAAATACTTTTTGTTTTGTGAGAATGACCAAACACTGGCACAGGTAGTCCAGGAATATGGAGTCTCTGTCCTTGGAGATATTCTAAAGCCATCTGGACGTGGTCCTGGGCAACTGGTCCTTGATGCCCTGCTTGGGTAGAGAGGTTGGCCCAGATAACCTTCACAGGTCCTGTCCAACTTCACTGTTCTGTAAGTCTTATAGAGATTCAATGTATGTGGGACTGTGATTTTTGTGGTGCTGTTTTTGTAGGAAATAATGTTGTGACTTTGCTTGGTGCTCACCACGCTGTCATAAAGCAACAAGTACTGCAAAATTACTCAGTATTCCTTGACAGGATCCCTTTCAGTTACTGGCAGCTAAAATGGTTAAAGGCTCCTCAGGATTGTTCCATCCAACTGGGAAAACTGAAAACTTGGTTTGGGAAAGCTGAGATGTCAGAAAGTGTGGTGTCATTTCCTTTGAAGCACATGGTGTCTTTTAGAGATAAAAAAAGACAATAATCATTTTCATCATAACTCCCTAATACTTTTCTTTTGAAAGACTTGTTAAGAGTGAATGACGTGTGTCATAGGTCTGATATACAAGCTTTGTAGAAATAAGACAGAAATCTAACTTTTGTTTCTGTGTGTTTAGGAGCCAGGTGAAACAGCTCTTCATTTAGCAGTCCGGACTGCTGACCAAACCTCTCTCCATCTGGTTGACTTCCTTGTACAAAACTGGTATGGATTGCTAACTTTTCATTAAATTGTAATTTCATAATTAAATTAAATTATTAAATTAAATTTCATTATTAAATTTCATTAAATGTGGATATTCAGAGCTATCCTGGCAGTGCCTTGGACACTGTTACTCACCACTTATAATCTTTCTCCTTAGATATGTTTCAAAAAAGAATAGTTTAGTACCTTTGAGTTGACCTTTGTGCTCCTGATGAGTAGAGAGAAAAATGTGTAGATTAAAAACATTGAAAGGAGTTGCATAAAAATAAGATGAAAGGAAAAACTCTGTAGTGCACAAGTAAGCATTGATTTAGAGCACATAACAATATGAAGCAATGCAAGCAAATAGTTCAGGTACAGGAGGGATGGCAGGTAAATGTGCCAAATACAGGACAGATGGAAAGGAATTGTAAGAGTAGAATACAAGGATCTTTCTCAGAAAATTATGAACAGATGCTAGATTGACTTTGAAAAAGGTGTTCCAATAGTTAATAAACTGTATTAAAGCTATTGAAGAGCATAAACTTCTTAATTAGTAATTTTCAGCATGTGGTTTATCGGCTGAGTTGTTCTTTGTTGTCAAGGGATGTGTTCATAGATGTAAAAAACCTTAATGAAAAGTGAGTGCTGATTATAGGAGAGTGTTATTAAAGTAAAAAAATATAAAATAACCTACTAATATATTCAAGCTGTTTGAGATAATAATTTGGAAAATGTTTTAGAAGCCCAAATTATTATTTTGAGCATTATTGAAGGATTTTTTATTTTGGATGAATATTTAGAATTATTTTGTTTAGTTATGAAGCTTCACAGTTTCTTCAGACAGCTATAATCTTGTGTGTATTTCTGTCTGCTGTGTGGTTTTTTGTGTCAGTCTCAAGTCTAAGAGCATCTTTATAACCCTGTAGGTTCCTCCTGTCCAATATGGGTAACATTGGGAAAAGTGTTGCTCTCCTGAGCTTTGCTTTTCTGGTTTATGAAAATACTTTCTTGATCCCAAAATGTCAGGAACAGTTTTTGAGAAACCTGGGTTTAGAACTTGAAAGCTGAAGGAAGTACAGTTTATAAAAAGCCCCTTTGCACAGCTGGTCTTTCCCTAACTCGGTGTGTTGTCCTTACATTCCCTCTTACAATTCTTTGTTCATTCTCACAGCCACCTTCTTGAGAGTTCCTTGACTGCATAGGACTTATTAACCTATTTTAACTATATCAGAATTATTTTTCAGGTATTTCTACTGGGCTAATTTAGCATGTTTACAAAAAGAATTCCAGTAAAGTGGCAGGTGGAAAACAACTGGCATGACCTTAGAGAGGTCTAGATTTGAGTCTCTGAGTTTCACTTCTTTAGTTTTTTGAATGAACATCTGTAGATTCTCAGTCCTTTGTAATCAGAACTCAGGTATTTCCAGTGTCCTTGGGACAATTCTTAATAGTCTTTGAAAGTAATGTTTAATTTAAAAATATTTTTTTCTCCTATTTCATATTTGTCCAGTAAAGTTATTGTGCATTTATTATTTATAGGTATGCTGGATCTGAAATGAATAGCACAGCTACTACACTTTTCTTGATTGTTTGTTCTTTTTTTTAGTGGAAACCTGGACAAACAAACAGCATTGGGTAATACAGTTCTACACTACTGCAGTATATATAATAAGCCTGAGTGTTTGAAATTGCTTTTGAGGGGGAAGCCAACTATTGATGTAGGTAAGTTCATTATTTAAAACCAGGAAATACAGATTTCCTAAAATTTCTTTCCATTATTTTAACCACTTTTGTTTATTTCTCTGTGGTAAGTAAACTTGTAAAATAAAACTGTGTTAGAAAGATGAAGAACTTGTCAACAAGAAGCCTAAAGGAAACATTCAGTTAAGACAGTTTAAACTGCCTGGAATTTAGGTTTTTTGTTTAATCTGGAACTTGTCTGTTATAATGCTGCAAATGTTTGATTCCACTCTTAGATGTGTGGGCTTTATGTACACAGCACTTGATTCTTCTGTTGGTGTCAATGGCTGATGCTGCTGTGGTTTCACCCAGCACCAACACTGCCACTGCTTAGGGAAGGGAAACCACCTAGAAAACAAGAGGTTACCCTAACTGTGAGCAAACAGAGATTCTATTTTCAATTAAACTTTTGGTAAGCCATTATTAGAAATGAGCTGATATAGGTACAGCAAGGGTTACACCTATCTCACACATGTAAGTGGCAAAGAGAAGCAGAAAGGCAGCTGAGAAAGCTGATCACATTTTTCATGAGTTAGGAAGGTATTCCATGAATCCAACTTGTTAGGCCCAGAAGTTAAGTGTGATCAGCATGCCTATAAAACATTTACATTCAGTCATTTAATGGTATAGGAGAGAAGGTTTTTTTTAACAGCTGATGCAAACTGCAGGGTATGAAGTTTTATTGCTCTTTTTCATCATCATCATCACTTTCCTCCACTGCCTGGTAAAGAACTGTTGTATAAACTGAAGTTCATAGTTTAGTGGCAGAAGTCACTGGTTTCCTTTGCCTTTTTATAGACCCTTTGAATATATTCCAGTATTATCATAAGTCATACAATTTAATGTGACCTTTTTCAGCAGTTATAATGGGAAAGCTATCTGAAAAAGTTAAGCAAGTTTATTGGTCCTTCCATTGAACTCTCTCATAGGTAGATGCCAGAGGAGTGTTCACACCTTTTTGGTGTCTTGTTTTTTGAGGTTATTCTGTGGGAGAAAGGGTGTTGTGTTCTTTTTGTTGTTTTGTTGAGTGATCTCATGTAGGAGCTATATAAAGTCTTTAGACCTTGAAACATCAGGTGTATACTTAAAAGTTGGAAGTTTGGAATTTGTGAAGTCCTTGAGATATCTGGGTGTTAACTTCACTTAAAAAGTACTATGTTTTCATTCCTTTTCATAAAGAACCATCCTAGATAGATGTTTCCATAGGGAAATCCTTCTTCTAGGGATCTGAATTCTTTCAAAGTCATAGGCCTTTCTAGAGGACTGCTTTGTATTTTTTAGGATTCCTGACTGGCATTCTCTATGTATTATTTCACACAGACATTTTTGCTTATAGATCTCAGTTTGATAATTTTCAGTTCCTGATCACAGAAATGCTTTACAATCTGGGTGTGCTGCAGAGCATTCTCTGTTCCAGCTCCATGGCATTTACTGATGTACTGTGAGAGTACATTTTTCCTAGGGTTTATCCACATCAGGTGTGTTGTTTATTGAGACTTGCTACTGAGCATCTAGGAAGGCTTCCATTAGGTGCTGTGCCAGAGGAATTTCCAGAGGGCTCAGATACTGCCTCCTTTCTGATCAGTTGTTAATTTAAATTGTAAACCATTTTGGAGCTTTAATAAAGACAAAGCTAGAAAGTTTTAAATTTATTCTTGTTCAAATGTCTTCAGATTAGGGCTTCAAGCCTCTACATATTAATCAAAGTAAAATCTGCTTGGATCAACATTTACCCTTTTTTTTCAAGTCTTAGATTAGTTTTCTTTTTTGAGGTATTTTACCCTTCCTGCTTGTTTCTCCTGCTTATTCGTGTAAGAGTTTTATTGGCAAAGGCGTAGAGTGGAGATTGAAATGACTAAATTTCTTTCTATTCTCTACTGGGATAGTTAGAAGGGATTTGGAACTGTCCCAGCAAATGCTGCTGTTCAGAAAGAACCTGAGGATACATGAAATGCATGAGCACTTAGAGTGGAATCATAAAGAGCTGCAGCTGCTATAGAGTAAATAGATGGTTTTGATCACTTTTAGAAGTCACTGTGTTACAAGTAGCAAAATTTAATAAATTGTTTCTTAAGACATCCCAAAGAATCACTCTTTTTTGTATTGTTAATTTTGTAGTAAACCAAGCTGGAGAGACGGCTCTGGACACAGCAAAAAGAGTGAAAGCTGTCCAGTGTGAGGAACTGGTAAGAACCAAGCTTGGGGGGGAATGTTCACTTCTTTAAAAGTGTGATCTACTCAATATATCACTACCATTGTATCTCACACGTGGTATTGCTGCCAGCTGGCTGTGTGCTCATCTGAAGGCCCTACCACAGGTATTTTCTTACCTAAAACACAACAGTAATTTTCTTTGTAACAAATTAAGAAAAAGATCTTTCTTCTAGTGGCAGTACTAGTTATTTTAACCAGTTTATTTGAAGACCTTAAGTACTGGAGGGTCAGATGTATCAATAAAGACATCATTCAAGAAGATTTGGGCTTCATCACCTTGAAAGTTCTAAAAGGCTTTTATATCAGGAGTACTTAGCAATCCCTGTACTATTAGAACTGTCAAGACCTTTTAGGTCTGGATCTTTGTTTGTCTATCTTGCTTTGGCTTTTTTCAGATTATTTAATGGGACAGATAGTTCAGAGATGGTGAAAGTCTTTTTATAAGGAGATTTGAAACAACTTAAAATTACGCTCCTCAAAGGAGAAAGAAGCCAAAGTGTGATGTCTGGAAGTTGGTGTATCAAAATATGTAGAACACTGGCTTTTGTGGGTCATTGTGCCTCTACTGAACATCATCAAAGCAAAAACCTCCTGAAATTTTGAGAATATATGAGGGATGTTAACAGACACCACTCAAAAATATTATTGGTGTTCAAGAAATAAAGGTGTTAAGGATTTTCCCAGGTACTCCTCTGAAGCATTTAGCCAGGAATAAGGATTCTACATCAGACCAACAAGCTTGTTTGTTCTTAGCCCTCTAAGGTGCCACCAGCATGCATTTAGTAGGCAAGTGAATTTAATTACTATCAAAGTATTAAAAAGTATAAGTACTGTGGCAGTTTCACATTCAAGACAAAACCAGGAGAATTTACAAAACAGTTGTCACTTGCCACTTAATTCTATTTCTTCTTTTTCCTCATTTTGATGATCTGAGGATATCTACTTTTGCTCTGCAGCTGGTAATTTTAATACCTTTCCTGCGACAACTGAAGTTCTTGTCATGAATTAATTCTTGAATAATCAAAAGAGCTTGTCCTTCACAAATCAAAGAAATTTTCCATGTTTCTGGGGATGCAAGTCAGCATTTTGCTATGGTTGATAAGGTGGGACTGACTTCTCAATTACTGCTGTGTCTTCTGTGTAAGTAGGTGCTGTTTCCAGTGGTTTGAGTATTCTGTCAGCTGGAAAGCAGATCACCTGTGCAGCACACAATTGGGATGGATTGCTTTTTCCTTTATAACATCACTTTAATGAAGTGACATCTGCCATTAATGTGGACCAACTGGCTGTGTTATAGAGCAAACAATCAAGTGGATGTTATCAGTGAGCTTATCTAGCAGTTAATCACTTAGTTATAGTAATCCAAATTCCATGAATACCTCACTGATTATTTCACTTAACTGTCAAAGAGCATTTATGCCTTTTCTCTTTTTTTTTCAATTTTTGAAGAGGAAAATGATTTCTGCATTTTTTCCAAAAGCTTCAATGAGTTAGGGTTAAGAGTGAAAAAGAAACGTGAATGAGCACGTTGTTTGCCGTGGGCAATAAAAAAGTACAAGATAAATAACTAGGTGTTTGCATTATGATAGATGTACTAAACTCATTTCTGTTGCATAACTGGAGTCTTAACTGTGTAATTAAATTCAGTTTCAGCTCAAGTGGGTTCATGAATACTTACATAAGAGATTGGAAATACTTCCTTTATTCCAAATTTTATTTCAGGAAGATGGTTAAAGGCGCTCCTGAATCAACTAAGTATCAAGTTGACTACATTTCAAAGGATGTGAAGGAATAAATAATGATGGGAAAATCTAGGCCTTGCAAAGGAGAATTTATCTCCTTAGAATAACCATGTACTGCTCTGTTAGTTTTTTTGCTGATCATTGAGGAAGTAGTTTTTTAAAGAATGTGAAATACATTATTTGGGTTGGCAAAGTCAAGGAATTTTCTGCCTAAAACATACTGGCCTCATCCAGTGAGAGAGAGAGGCAAAATATTTAAATAAAGAGTAAATACCTTTTCATTTTACTCGAGTACAGGGATTGTGATTTTGGAGGGGCAACAGTTGTATGTACCAAAATTTATAAATAGCTTTTGGTTTTCCTTTTTGGAAAGGAGGGCTCCAGTTAAATTCTGCTTTCATGCACATTCCTTCTCTTCGTGTCAACTTTTCAAATGCTTGTCAAACATGGCAACTTCTGCCCATTTTGAGAAAACCATTCCTTTTTGCCTTTTAACTCTTTTTCTATACCTCAAACAAATGAAGGATGTTTGTGTGATTGCCCTGAAATTGCTTTGTTCTTTTTTGAATCTGGAAAGTTTTTAAACTTCTAAATATTTCACTTTATTTCTTGCCGCTACAAAGAACTTAGCTAACAGCAAAAGCACAGCAAGGACTTTAACAAGACTTTTAATTTCTTTCAGCTTTCTCAAGCCAAGGCAGGAAAGCTAAACCCACACGTCCACGTGGAGTATGAATGGAATCTTCGGCAGGATGAAATTGATGAGAGTGACGATGACTTGGATGATAAGGTGAGTGTGAATTACTGATAGAGCTTTGCACAGAAACTGCCAACATCTCTGCTCCCTGGAAATAAATGGTAATTAGAGACCCACTTTAACATTTCTTTTCTTACAGGCATTTTTGGGGAAAAAAAACCTAATTTTGAGGCCTGTGTTAAAGGCTGCCTAAGTGCTTTTTGAATTTACTTTGTCAACCTAGTTAGGTTGTTTCAGAAGTTTGACTTTGACAAGATGTACAGTATAATATAAATCAGCAAATCTGGACTGCTTTGTCGCTTTATCCTCTTCCGAATTCTAGGCTGTTAAATTTTAGCTGGAGGAAATCCAAGCTTACATACTCGATTTTTTCTATAAATTAATTAAAAACCTAGTTGTTGAATAAATAATTCTATTTTTCATAAACTGTGCTGTGCTATTTATTCCTGTTTTTTTTTTAAAAAGAAGTAATGGAAAGGCAAAACTTGAGGGCATAGAATAATTGCCATTCTAGAGCATGTGAAAAATTAGCCTCAGTGTCCTACTTTAGCAAGTCAGTTAATTACTGCCTGCTCTATTTCTGCAATAAATGCGAGTACACCTCTCCTATTTCATATGAGTGCCGCAGAAAGAAATGTGGACAACTTCTCATTTTCTGTGACACTTGGGACTGAAAAATTCAGAAACTGAAGTAATTTGCATGTCCTCAAGGACAGCAGAGAACAAAATAATCATCTGTGTGAGGAGCCTCAGGAGGATGAGGGATGCTGTGCTGGAGATAATAACCTGAACCAGAGCTGCAGGGAAACAGATCGTGCTCCATATGCGCCCATTAACGTACAGCAGGCAAAAACTGATGTGTAAAATTCCTTCAAAGAGCAATTAGATGTGTTTAAAAAGAGCTGTATCATGGATTATATTGCTAGTTCAGGGACCAAATAAATCTGATCTGTCAGAAGTGTTTGTTCATTTTTACTAGGCATCAGTGGGGTGATATACTTGATACGTGAGGATAATTGACTAGTCTGAGTAACGTGCTATATGCATGGAAAATTACTCTTATATTCTAAAACTTGCCAGGCTTCTATTGGTATTTTGTTTATTATATTACTAGTGTGTATCTCCTGCACTAAGATTTAATCTAATTTTGTGTTCATGAGGATTTTTTGATGCTACAATCTTGATTTTTATTTAGAAGAGAGGACCTATCAGGTTGAATTGTTGAAAAAGGGAGGAATGGGGGCTTATTTGTCCAACAAAGAAAAAAACTAGGCTCATGTTCACTAAATTATGTTCTGGTATGTTACTTTCCAAACATACTAACTGTAATTAGTGTTCAGACAGCTGTATCATATCTTTGTTTTTCTATTCACAGCCTAGTCCTATAAAAAAGGAAAGATCTCCAAGACCCCAAAGCTTTTGTCATTCTTCAAGCATTTCTCCCCAAGACAAACTGACTCATCCTTCATTTAGCACTCCCAGAGACAAGCAAAGACTCTCCTATGGAGCTTTTACCAACCAGATCTTTGCTTCTGTAAGCACAGACTCACCCACCTCTCCAACATCTGATGCTCCTCCTCTTCCTCCTAGAAATGCTGGCAAAGGTAAGTCTGTCTCCAAACTACACCTGCAAGCAGTGATTTTCCCTCTGTTGCCCTTCCTTTAATCAGGGACATTGCAGTGTTTCAAGATGCAGCATCTTCTTCTTCTTGATGCAGCAGGGTGGTACAGTGCATGTTCCAAACTTGAAAAACCTGGGGGGCACTTGGTGACAGACTCATTCATAACACTGAATATGAATGGGTGAGGAATAAACTCATACTCTGCTAAATGAAAGGCAGTTCATTTTATGAGACTTACAGCTGCAGTGGATCGTGGTGGTTTGACCTACATATCTCTAATCTTCAAGTTTAGAGGATGTATTTATGGAACAAAACTTTTTACTGTATTATATTATGTGCAGATCTACTTTTTAGGACAAAGAAACCCTTCATTTCTTTTTTCATGTTTAATTTAGAAATTGATAAATTGTGTTTTTGCAGTAGACTTGTAAGAGAAATCTTTAGTTGTGATGAGGGTTGCAGTATGGTTTAACACTTCAGTAGTTCTGCTGATGCTCCCTTTTGTTAGCACTACTGTAACTTCCTTTCTCAGCTGGTAATTGTTTAGGAAAAATGGAGAAATGCTCTCCCCAACATGTGAAAGAGCAAAAGGGACAGGACAGTGTTGGCATCAGGTGTTTGCTTTTACATGGTTCAGATGCTGTGCTTATCCACCACAGTTCCATCAGTCTTTGCCATGTACTGGCAGCTTTCAAATGGATCCCTTGGCTCTTTCTTTAATCAGGTTTGTTTCCCTTTCAGAGGCAAAGCGATTTTGCCAGGGTTTGCATTTTTCACATGAGATTTTGTAACCTATGTTTCACAGGGGACTCAGTTGTATTCCTTGTAATTTTACTGTGTCGATCTGCTTGTTGGTATTGTAAGATTCTGCTTTTTCCTTCCACTCTCCCATCCCTTTTACGTGCTCTGTCTCACAGTCTGCTATGGGTTATTCATTGCAAACACAATGTACTGGCTTAGATGTTCCTTCATGACCTAGGATAACTTCTTTTTTTTGTCATAAAGTTACAAGACTTGGAAATTACTCGTGTATCCCATTTCCTGAAGAAGGTTAATGAGGTTGTGTCTGGTGTCTATCTCTTCACACTGCTTAGTATATTGTCAGCTTTCAATAGATTTTAATGAACTTAATTTCTTTGTCATATAGTGGAGCTCTCATACAGATTTACCTAGAAAACTGTCTTTTTCTCCAGGAAGGGGAATATTTATGTTCATATTTCATTCTAAGTATGTATTTTGGTTTCTGAAATGCTAGGCATTTTCCTAGGTGTTCCTGGAATTTCCTTGTTGTTCCTAGACCAAGGAATCAGCACAACATCAAAGCTACTTGGAAAGAATTGAGGCATTGAGTTTTTATGTGTTTTCATGTCAGAGATTATGCAAAGAAATCCTTATTTGTATTACAATGAAATAATATTATATTGTCACAAAATTGCCTTCTACTGTAACACTAACTGCTTCCTCAGAGTGGAAAATGCCAGATTTACAGAGTAAGTCAGGGAGAGGTTGAATGGAACTGCTGTTACATTAAAGTCACCATGGCTCTCTGCTTCAAACATGCTGAAATTCTACAACCTGTGAATGATGCTGGAGTTTTTTGGTTGATATCCATTCAACAATATTGTAAAATCAGAAATTTCCATTGTACACGTGCCTGTGTTACAGGAATAACTCAAGACTTAAAAGTTGGGGGGAGAAAGTGACAAATGCATAGGACAATTCATCAGTGTGGAAAGATTGCTGTAGAGGCATCATTTCAGATGCACTTGTGGTTCATTTTAAACTGGGCTGCTCCTTGTTATCCCTCCCCTTCCAGCTCTCAGATTGTTTAAAAGAAGATGAAACAGAGACTCTCCACTTCCATAAGGAACTGTTGACACATCTGAATTTTGAAATGATAAGAGTTAATTTTTTTGTGTAGGAAAACATAAACCTGTAGACTTTATCACCTCTTTTGGCATGAGTAGTAATAGAATATATCCCTTACATTGAAGTTTAACACACAAGCTTACTTATCAGACGGTGTGTTTTTGTTTAAAAGTTCACTTTAATATCTTATTTGTGTTTAGGATTATATGAAAACATAGTGTTGCTTTTTTCACTAAGCTCCCTAAACAGCAAGAGTAACAAAAGCATTGAATCTGTATTTAAATTTAAGATTTCCTTCTGTCCCCAAACAGAATCTGATCTTTGTCCCTGGGCTGCTGTGAGGCCCTGGCAGATACCGTGGGCCCCTGCTGGGACATGGAGTCTGCAGGGAACGGATAGCAGGTGGACCTGCATTGTATAAGGAGGCAGAGGATTTTTAAATTTCATGGGTTTTCATCCTTTGCGACATGTAGATGAAACTGTCTTTCCAAAACATGTTTTATTTTTAACAAAAGCCCCTCCCTGTAGCCCTCTGTGAGCTGCTTTCATTGCCCAGTGAAGTTCCGGAGTAGCAAAGTTCTGTGGTGTCCCTGAGGGGCCACAGGAAGCCATCCACTGAACTTGTGCTGGGGAGAGGAGTTTAAAGTTTAAATCAATTTAAGGCACATCACTCTTGCTTGTGGTTTTCAGTGGATGTGCTGGCTAAAAATAATTTTATAGGTACAATAGTTGGAGGAGGTGATATGGGGATGTTTGAGTTTCTCCATACATCATTATAACTCACGTCCAGATTTTCCAGTTTGATAACTTTTCAAAATATTCCTAAAAATGCTGGGACCTTCATGTGTTTTACTCCACACTGTCTCATTTGTGGATACATCTTACTTGCTGCCATCTCTGCTGCAGATTTAGTTAATCCTAGCAGAATGAAAAGTACAGAATGAGTGCAGTGGCTGCCTGAGCCAACCACTCTGTGCCTTTTTCAATAGTTTATCTAAGCTTATTCAGGTTCAATTTACTTGTGTTGTAAGTCAAATCTTTGGCCTGTAGCATTCTGAAAATCATCTTTTTTCTTGCTCTTTCCAGCATTATGGCTCCAGACATCTACCAGGTCTTCTGCCTATTGTTTTACAAAAAGCTTTCAAAAAAAAAAAAAAAAAGAATCAATATTTAAGTAGTTGCATGACTTGCCACAGTAGCTAAGTAAAATTTTGCACAACCTTCATTGCAAATCCAGTGTGAGGGTAATGTTGCTAGTTTTGGAGGAGTGTTAGGCAATCTAAGCCAGGTTTCCTTCACTTTGGCTGAAATCTAATTGATTTTTAGTGGTTCTGCCTGTTTATCCCAGGTAAACATGAAGGTCAGGGATAAATTCTGTATCATGAAGTTAAGTTTGGATCTTCAGTACCTACAAGTTTGCATGTTTTACACTGTCTCAGCTCTAACATGAGGTACATAAACCCAAAGGCGCTCCCTTTTTGGTTCCAGTCCATGGATGCTGCAGACACAGTCCCATCACCTGCTCCTTCACTAGATCAGACTCAATTTCTAACCAAATTACTTCATTTGAATTTACCAGTAACTTCTAGAAGTTTGTTGGTCTGCATTGCACACAGGATTAGGAATCTTCCTGAGTTCCCTAAGTGAGTTTGTGCATGTACCAACACTGCCCTTTGGCTTTGGTGCTTTTTCTGTGGCTGGAGGCCATGTCAAAGCACTGCCTGGGTGGAAATCCTACAGCTCTCCATGTCTGGGTTGTCACACTAAACAAACCAAGCATATTTTACCTTATCTGATTGAAGAGTATTTTCATTCTCCTGCGGTTCAAGTTATCCTTTCATCACACTAACTCTTCTCTGTACCTTTGCTGTTTAAATCAGCTTTCTGAAATACAACCAGCTCAAAGTGTTGGGACAGCAGTAAAATTTGCTGTTTCTACTGGAAATACCACATCAAAGAATCCTTTGGTCCTAATTTTTTTTTTTTTTTTCTGATTGTATCATACTGTGGCATAGCAGGCATTAAACAGTCTCTGCTACCATTTGCAACTGAAGTCCCTAATTTATATCACAAATATATTTATTCTCAGTTCCACTACCTCTGCCTTTGAGGTCATCCTGTTTCTTATGAATGCTTTCAGGATTCTATACTTCTCTTGCATATACTTGGTGACTTTTTTTTTAATATTCTTATAAATGTCTTGCACATTTTGATTAAATAATGTTACTTATACCACTAAGACTTTGTACTTTTCATACCATAATAGGAAGGGAAGACTAGCTGATGACTTGGTTTCCTGGGCTCTTCTATTTCTGAATCAACCCAAAATATAGCATTCTTTAATGTAACTTTTTCTTTTGAAACTGAACCTCTTTTTTAGCATTAATTATATAATGTACTTCAAATGCTAATGTTGAACCAATGTATATTCTTAGCTTTCTTATTCAGAGTGATCATGATCATTTTGTCTTTAATTATGCTCTTATTTTCAGTACTGAAAGTATATGATCTAAAGTAAGATAAACTGAAAAGGCTTTTAGTAATATCTATGTAAAAAGTTACTAGTGAGAAATTTTAAATTAAGGATAGCAACACTTGTTAATTTTTAATGTAAGTCACTTTCCTTTGCAGTGTCCATTCTGCCATTACCTGGAATTCTGTTTTTTCCCCTGTCTTATTAAGTGGTAAAAAAAACATCACACATAAGGTTTTTACACTCTAACCCCCCCCATTTCGTGATTGGGTGGCAACAGTTTTGCATGGTTTCACAAGCACACAAATTAATTGTTACTACACTAACTGCACAAACCCTGAAGGGCAATGCACTACTAATCGCATGCCTTATCCAGTTATTTACCTTAGTACAATAATTTTGAGATTATTTGATCTATTTACACATTAAAGCCTGATCTTGGTAATTCAAAAAAGTGATAAAAGATGACAACAGTTAGTACTGTAAGCATTTGCTTCCCTGTAACTGAGGAAAAGAAAGCCTGACAGAAGCAAAAGGAAAGACTTCTAGGTAAAGTTTTTTTTGGGTTTTCTTTTTGGTTTTTGGTGGTTTTGCTTGTGATAGGAAAATAGCCTTTATGAATGTGAACTTCTCAAGTATATGAGAAATTTATGATGATTAAGACCTCTGTTGGAGAGGAAATGACCAGCTCAATTGCTGCCTGGTTAAAATCACAAAATACCTTTGATCTAGTAACTTCTCTGATTATTACTTAAAGATATCTAGCCTAGCCTTGTATAATTAAGAATATCTCACAGGAATTGTTTTGAGGTGTTGGTTTTACACAGATTTACGTGTATAGATGTGTGTGTATACACAGACAGGTGCAGTGGCTGAGGTGAGCAGCTCTGGTGAGAGGGAGGGTTCACTTAACCAGGGGAGCCTCAGGAAAGTGAGAAACCTGCAGGAGCCTCAGCAGCTGAGGGGACCTGGGCAGGGCCAGGAGCAACAGGGCTGAGCCCTGACGAGTGTAAAGAAACTCTTGGAGAGCACCACAAACAAAAAAAGTGCCAGTGTGGCAGTTTGGATGGGAATTTGCATGGAATTGCATGAGGGAAGGGGCTGTAACTCTGCCAGCCCGAGCAGGGAGCAATGGTATCTGCCACTGAGTTATCAGTGCACTTTGAAAGAGCTTTAAACTAGATTTGAAAAGGGAAAGGGACAAAAGCAGGTTCCCTGAAGATAAGCCTGGGGGTAGCACAGCAGTGTTTGAGGGAGTGTGTGTGTGCCAGTGAGGCTCTCTGGGCTGCTCTCCCAGTGCAGCTGGGGGATGGAGAGCCCTGTGACAGCAGAGACATAAGGCATGGAAATGCCTCCAAACAGTCACGTAGAAATTAGAGCTTCTTCCCCCAAAAAAGGTGTCAGGATCAATATCCCAACTGAAGTGCATCTACACCACTGCACTCAGCACGGGCAGTGAACAGGAGGAGCTGGAAGCCAGTGTGCAGCAGGAAAACTGTGACACGGCTGTCATTATGGAAACAAGGTGGGATGACACAGCTGGGGTGCTGCAGGGGATGGCTGCAAACTCTTCAGCAGGGACAGGCAAAGGAGAGGCAGTGGGGTAGCCCTGTGTGTTGGGGGCTGTTTTGAGTGTCTGAGATCAATGTTGGTGGCAGTAGGGTCGAATGTTTATGGGTAAGAATCAGAGAAAGGCCAACAGGCAGATACCCTGCTGGGAATCTGTTAGAGACCACCCACCCAGGATGGAGAGGCAGCTGGGAGAAGTCTCACAATTGCTGGCCCTTGTTCTCACGGGGCAGGAATGTCTAGGATGTGTCTGGAGTGTGTGGAAGAGAAGTTTCCAACTCGGCTGGTGAGGGAGCCAGCAAGGGAAGGCACCTGCTGGACCTGCTGTTTGTGAAGAGAGAAGGGCTTGTGGGTGATGGAGGCAACCTGGGGCACAGGGATCACGAATTCTTGGAGAAGTAAGGAGGGGGATCTGCAGAACTGCCACCTTGGACCTCCAGGGGACAGACCTTGGCCTGTTTAGATGCCTGGTTGACAAGAGTCCCCTGGGAGACAGTCTAGAAGGAGTCCAGGATATTCCTCAAGAAGGAAATCCCTAAGGCACAGAAGCAGAGATGTGGTTTAGTGGTGGAATTGTCAGTGTCTGACTCGATGATCTAAAAGGTCTTTCTTTCCCAACCTAAGTGATTCTGTGATACAGTGTATTTTATAATAATTGTACAGACAGTTCATACATCATCAGGTCTTGTATTATTTCACCAGTTGTTTCCATAAACTGAAGCAGATTCAAGAACTTTCCCCATGTTGTCTTTATTCAAAGCATGATGCCACTTTATGCCTCTTTCTGAAAAGATGTTTTGAAGTTTTCTTTTATTTTGTGTTTATTTGAAAAAAAGTTCTTTCACATTTCAGACATTTAATCATTAGTATATGACTTTTGTATTCATATTTATTCCTTGAGTTTAATACAGAAACAAATGCTAGGAGTGTGAGAGTAAGATTTGTAATATCTTAAACATCTTTTCCTGTGACTTTTGTATGATGTGAACTTCTGAAAGCTATGAAGTGATTTTTTTTCAACTCCTCTATAATGTCTGGATATATACAACTAATGTGAAATTAAAACATGCCCATATAACATAATTTAAGGTTGGGGGTTTTTTTTAATTCTACTAAAGTTTATTTTTGTAGAGAAGATTTCTTCCTCTTATTGGCAATTAAAAATACAAATCTTACTTCTTGTCTGAAGTTTAATTTTTGCAATAAGCGTACAATACTATTTCAATGTCTTCCCTCCTCGTTTTTTTTCGTTTTAAGCCAGTTTTGGGTGGTTTGTGACCGCCGGGTGCAGGTGTGGTGGGGCGCGGTGCAGTGCGCGCAGCCGCCGCCAGGGGGCGGGGGGACATTCCCGCTTCCAGGCGCTGTGACAGTGGGAAAACTGCAGGGACAGGGAGAGGGGACAGGGACAGGGGATAAGGGGCAGGGGACGGGGCAAGGGGGAG
>VZRO01005199.1:71737-116728 GCA_013397915.1 Daphoenositta chrysoptera | reverse complement strand
GACAAGGGGCAGGGGATAAGGGACAGCAACAAGGGACAGGGGATAAGGGACAGGGGACAGATACAGGGGACAAGGGACGGGGATAAGGGACAGGGAACAAGGGACAGGGAACAAGGGACAGAGGACAGGGGACAGGGACAAGGGACAAAGGACAGGGGACCAGCGCTGCTCTGGCAGCCCGGCTGTGTTCTCCACGTGCTCCAGGAATAACCTTACTGCTGCCAGTGGATATTGACTATTCCTTCCCCCTCGCCATTCCCAGACACACTCGGAGTTACATCACGAATCAAAACAACTTTTGATTCGTATTTCTTGAAGCAAAGAAAGAGTTAGCAACTTGCAGGAGTTTAAGGGATCGTCAGTCAAAATTTAGCATGAGAAACGTTTTGCTTTCAGAAACATCTCAATGCGCAGTTTAAGTTATCTTGCTTACTTAAGCTTAAAGAAGAAATTAAAATGAGAAAGGGTAAGGATGCAAACTGGGGGAAAATCATTAAATGCACTGGCATTTGACTTGTCAATTAATGGTTTTGTGAACTTGGAAGTAAATTGAGAGGAACAATTGCAAAATATATAATTTTATTTACAAAAGTAACCAATTAATTAATCGAGGCCCAAAATATCTGCTGGGCTTGTGGTTGAGAGATTCTCCTGAACAGCAGAAGGCTTTCCAGGCTTGAATCTGGAAGAGAATAGATTGAATTATTAACTCATTAAGGGCAATTCTATTTAATTTTTCTTTGCTGTTTATAAGAAAGAAGGAGGAGGTCACCTGCTGAAAATATCTGACAAACAGATTCATGCTTATAGAATCATTGAAGTTACTTTTGTCAGTGTTAAATGTTTCACCTAAGGAGTTTTTAAACAAATACTATTTTTCACTGATTTCAATACTTCTATGATATATAATAATTTGGGAAGGAGTGCAGGTATTGATCGTTTCCAGGCTACCTATAGAGAATATTCATAAACAGTTTTAAAGAAGGGAGCTTTAGTTTTGTGTGCTGCAAGGTAGGGTATATATCGAGTAACTAAATGAAGGTTTTCTCTCAAATACTGTTCAAATAAGGTAGCTTTTTAAAAACAGGCGAGTTGGTTCTACAGGTCTAAAAAATAGACTGATAATAGACTTGAAATTTCAGGCATAAATAGACTTTGCTTTTAAAGTTTTACGTAGATTTTCTGCATCTGTCCAGACTGATGGCAAAGCTGTCTGACGTGCAAAACTTATTGCAAGTGAAGATTGCAGTGAAGCTGTTGGTTAGATTAAAAAAAGACAAAAACAACAAAACCTACGAACTAACAACCCCCCGGAGCTGTTCTACCGAATGTAGAACCATGTAAATAAGTGTTGCAAGTGATTTCTCAGGGCGGTGGTGGCAGCTGACTCGAGCAATCCTCCTCTCACTGCCGGTTGAGCCCTGCTCTGCTTCCCTGAGCTTCTCATTAGAGACATTTTTGAAGGTCAGTGGTGAAGCTGATTAGGGAAATCTCTTGTCTTCCCACTGGGTTATTTTGTCTTTCAAGCTGTATCTGTTCCCATATTGTGTAAAACATGCGTTGTGTTGAATAATACTTGTGCCAGCATTAATTCAGAGGGAAATAAAAGTGTTTGAGGGTAGGGGTGACTGCATAGGCTCTCATAAGCAATGCTACCATGAAATATCTAATCCCAGTCCCAGAAAGGACTTCTCTGATGTTTATTTTATTCATACCATGTACAACAATGTGCAGTGCTCTTGGAATGCATCGTTTGATGTATTTGATCTAGAGAAAAAAGAGAAAAGAATTACAGAAAATCTTCTCAAGCTAAAAATCCTATTTTGAAAGTGAAAGGAAAATTTGTAGGCATATTTCTATTTTGTTCCTCCTGCCTTCCAGTTTATTAACAAAATTTGTATGGGATGGTCTGGAGGGCTAAAAAAACCTCCCCACATATTAGAACATATAGAAAGCTCTTTCATTCTGTATAAATTAACAGCAATTTTAATCCCGTGTACTAAATATTGCTTAATTTTAATATTTCATGCTTCTCTTTTTTTTTTTTTTAAACAATGCCTAAAATTAGAAATCTTGGCGTGATTAGTCCTGTATTTTTTAAACATAAGTAATATACATGTGTCATTCTATTGTCAAGTTGCTTATATTCCCACAGCTGAGATGGTTAAAAATGTGGTGAACATGTCGTTTAATCTAACCAATGTTTTGGCATGGCTTGTCTTTTTATTTTAGTCTTTTGCTTCACTTCGCTGTGGGTCTGACTGTGAATTTTTCAGTGCTGCTTTGACGTTTATGCACATGTATTTGTAAGAAGGTTGTTTGTTATTTTGCAGGCCCACCTTCAACCCTCCCTCTAAGCACTCAAACCTCTAGTGGCAGCTCCACTCTTTCCAAGAAGAGACCACCTCCCCCACCCCCAGGACACAAAAGAACCCTCTCTGACCCACCAAGCCCACTACCTCATGGACCCCAGAATAAGGGCCCAATTCCTTGGGGTGAGTTTTGAATGCAAAACAAAAGGGCAGGGGAAAAAAAAAACCTTTCTGATGGCTGATATATGATCTTTGGTTTCTTTTCACCTGGTGCTCGCTCTCCAATGATTGCAGCTTGATGTAACGTCAGCTCCGATAAATCAGCACTTCTATCTTCTGTCACTCTGCCTTCCAGGCTGCTGCAGCCAAGTCTCACTTGAGAAAGCTGAAAAATCCTCCCTGCTCCCCTGGGGCCCAATTCCAATCTCCTGCAATCCCTCTCTGTGCTGTAGCTGCCCAGGCTCTGCCCTCACCCCAGCCCCTCTGCCACTGCTCCCCTCTGCTCTGCTCTGCTCTGCCTGTGCCTGTCCCCTCCCCTGCTGCTGCTGTGCCCAGCTCAGAGCCCAGCGCAGGGATGGGGGCACACAGCCCCTCACAGCGTGTCTGTGCAGCTCTCACAGACCCCCAAAATGTGTCTGTGCAGCTCTCACAGCCCCCACAGTGTGTCTGTGCAGCTCTCACAGACCCCCAAAATGTGTCTGTGCAGCTCTCACAGCCCCCCCAGTGTGTCTGTGCAGCTCTCACAGACCCCCAAAATGTGTCTGTGCAGCTCTCACAGCCCCCACAGTGTGTCTGTGCAGGTCTCACCCCTGCCACAGGAGCTGCTCTCCTTGGCCTCTGGGACACACCTCTCCTCCAAAGTGTTCACACCTCCCTGGTGGGAATGTCTTGTCTTGATATGTATTTGGCTTTTGTGATGTTGTCTGTACATACACAAAGACTGATAGGTTTGCATCCTTCTACCAGCAGGAGTTACACAGAAACAGGGCTTTTTTATAGGTTTTTTTTTTACCAGGATACCTTTCTGACAGATGCTTTTTGGAAACTATTTTCTAGACTACTCAGATTCTTCCTTTTTTGAATAAACATTGCTCTATGCAGTCAAATTCACTTGGTAGCTTTTAATCTCAGGCCCATGTAATTTTAGTCTTGGTGGCAGGGTTTCCATGAATCTGTAAATTTTTTAACTGGAATCCAATGATTACATAGGTGCATCATCCATACACTACCTGTATCTTAAGAGAATCCTCTCTCTATTCTAGGATAAACAATTACTAGCCTAAAATAAAAAATTGGTAGGCTAAAAGCACCGTTTTTCTTCAGCAAATTGAGTTAAATGTAGTAAATCATTAAGTACTCATGTGTGATTTAATCTAGGATTCAATATGAAGAAAAGTATAGAGTCCAATGAAAAGCAAAGACTTTTTCTCAAGGAATACAAATAATGGAATCTTTTCAGTTCTCTACTTCTCAGAGGTCTGGGATATGGAAAAAAAAATTCCTGTGTTCTGGAGTCTAAAGCCTGTACTTTTTCAGAGGTAGTAAAGACATTTTGAAGAGCTTGGACTTTAAAAATGTAAAAAATCCCAAATATTTAAGTCCAAAACAGCACCTAAACTACCATACACTGGAATCCTGTATAATGTAGCACTATTAGGATGAAACGTGTGATAGGATTAGATGCTAAGCAAGTGCCAGCTTCTCCTTAAACACATTAGACAACAGATAAAGGAAGAAGAAAATATGGGAAAGGTGCAGGTGTGCAGTTGAAGATGAAGAAGCCTGTAAAGACCTTGTCAGAGCAGGGCCAGAGAAGAATATTGCTTTTTCTATCTCTACACTGCTTTTCAGGACAGGCTAAACTTCAGTGGATGGAAGAGGGGCCTCTTCTCCCCATTTTTGTTAGCTGAGATCTGTACAAAACCTTGTTTCAAAGTCCATTTGGATTTTTAAGCAAGTATTAAATTTTGTGTTTATAAAAGAGGGAATTTCTTGTATCTGCCCTTGTGTTTTTTGCTTAAGAGTATTGTCAAATGTTCACTGCTTTTCTTTTCAGAAGCTTTCTTCTTTGTTGTTCTATTTCTTGCTATGTTGAAGTTCAGCATTTGTTTTCTAATCTGTGCATTAATTGAAGTTTCAAGCAGAGCAATCCTTAGCTTATGTCTAAGCAAATTGAGTTACTATTCAAAGATGTTCTAAAAATGTCATACAGATTATTTTGTATTTCCATAGCAACCATGAGATATTTTTCCTTGCTTTATCCATAGGATCTACATGTTTGCTGTTTTACCTTAGTTCCTTTTTTGCACCACTTTGAAACACAAACATATTTTTAGCAAAGCACAGCATGAGCCTTTTCTGCTGTTTCATTTAGACATCAATGTGCCAAGAATGGTATTTAGAAAAATGTGTCATTCTTTTGAATGAGAAGTATTTTGTGTTCTTGGATCATTAAATGTCACTTTGCATCTATTTCAATGACAGAATTTCCTAATGGTTGTGGAAGCTGGTTCTAAGATTAAGGCATGCTGTAATAGGAGAGGCAAAGGGGGATGAAAAGGCACTAAACCAAACGAGTTGGTGTCATTATACATTGAAAATGGTGATGGCTAATGAAGAGAAGCTTTCTGCTGAAGGAGTCCAGAGCACTTGGGTTTGGATTTTGCTGCCTTTTGACAGAATTCTGTATACCCAGGATCTTTTCTTTACCAATGGCTAAAGTGCAGATTATGGGAACATACAAACTTAGTCACTAAATCAGGAAAGGCTGTTCTTTACATAGGATAAAATACCAATCCTTAGAAATATAATGTTTTGTGAATAAAATCAAATTCATGGTGGTTTTAAAAAGATGTGCCTCATAGTGCAAAATGTAAACATCTGTGATAAATTTATCTGATACTGGCCTGCTGTATCTCCTTCTATACAAAGCAAATTGAAACACTATTTCAAAACAACTACCCTACAGCAATGTCATTCAATCTTCCCTTGCCAGGAGATGAGAGCTACCAGTGATTTGTTTTAAAATGTGTTACATGAAAGGTCATCTTGGATTATTTTGGTCCCTCCAGCTTTTTCAGCTCCAAAATTATTAATAAATAATAAAGTTAAAAATTATATTTTAGATATGTTGTATAGAAGATACTTAGAGGAATACATGTTTTCCTTTAAATTGCACCCTCTGCTGATTATATTTCAGTTACCCTATTTTTTTTTTTAATTGTCCTTTTTTTTACCTCAGGTAATGATTTGGGCCCACCTTCAACTAAGGCTGCAAACAAGTTTGAGGGGATGTCTCAGCAGTCAAGGTAAAATCTGCATATATGAAGGCAAAGATGAAAATTTAAATAAATACAACTAATTTGTAAGTTAGAGAAGGAAAGCCTTTCATAGGAAATAAAATCCTAGCTATGTTTCTTCATTAGTTTTCTGCATGCCTTACTAGTGTACAAATACTTTGGCTCCACTGAGCCTCCTACGCTTTGTCCCTCGCTGTCCGTGCACAATCCATCCTTTGAGCAGGATGGACAGAACGACTTGTACCCAAATCTATCTGCTGCTCCTACAGAAGTGCTCTCCCAGCTGGGGAATGCTGCCTCAGACTGCAGTCCAGCAGGACAAAAGTTTTATTTTCGTGTCTCCTGGCATCTCATTTTATCTGCTTCAGCGTGAGGTGTCCTGCCTGCAGCAGCAGTGTCACTCTGGGTACAGGCTGGCGTCGAAGATTGCTCTGTAAGAGAGTTCATCTCAGTCTCCCAGTTTAGCTGTTTTCCACTCTGTCAGGCTTATGTGCTGCCACACAGTCTGCAGTAACACCAACTGCTTTTAGCTCCTAGTTCATCAGGTCTGTCCATTACAAGTGTCTTTTTCAATAGCTGGAGTAGTAAGGACAGCCATACACTGCTGTCACTTAGAGTTTGCTACTCCTCTCTCTGTGCTGTGATTCCAAAGTCCTGAGGTTCAGAGCATGGTAATTCCAATGAACACCTGCCCCAGGCACACAGCCTTGCCTGACCACAAGTGTGTGGGATGGGCTGTGACTGGGGGTGGATGTGTGACCTCAAACAGGGCAGAAGATGTGTGGGAAGGGTTTCTGGACACCCCCAGACTGGGATCTGCCTCGTCGGGACAGGAGGGGACCTGTTGTTGGTTAGCACTGCTGCCTTCCCACCTTTGCTGAATCCATCCAGCTGGCACTGGGCATTCAGGGAAAAGTGCTGATGTTCACAGCACTGAGAGCTGGGCCTGTGCTGGGTACTTGTCAGACAAGGGTAAAAGTGTGGTCCTTGTGCTCCATGGCATTAGAGAGAGTCCAAGGTAGGAGCTGGGCTTTGATGGTCTTTGTGGGCCCCTTCCAACTATGGCTGTTCTATGATTCTGTGATTTATTGAATCAAGATTGAGCTTAGCTGTTCTTTTAATTTCATGTCATGATGTATTTTGGCTATTTAAAAAACAGCTAGAAATTAAAAGTGTTTCATCATGCTCATTTTGAAACAATGGCTGCAGAGACAAGCAATACCAGAATCAGGGCTGTTAATGCAGAAGACTCTCTGCTCTGTTGAACACACTCTGGCAGCTTTCTCACTCTTTCTTTTTTTTCCTTATTTTTTGAGTCATTATTTTGAGCTGATACTGATTTTTATTTATTGTTAGACTTTTATGCCTTAAATCAATTTGCTTTCTTCTCTTCTTCTACAGTCTTTTTCTATAAAAGTGACTTAGGTGTGGTTTTAGAGGAAAAACTTTGATGGGGGTAGCTAACACGTGTAATATAGGTTGACAGAGTAAAGCATGTTGTTTTCCCACAATCACCAGTATTTCCTGGGAGCAGCAGATTTCCCACAATCACCAGTATTTCCTGGGAGCAGCAGAGACCTTGTCTCTTCCTGCAGCAGAGAGTGTGTGTGATACAATTATCATACATGTGCAGGAGGCTACAAGGCACAGGCTCAGTCCTGGAAAACTTCACTGGTATAAAGCACAGGTTATGTTTTGTATGTTTCAGTATAATTATTTTGAAAAACAGATTTTCCTTAAAGTTCAGAATCTGCTCACAGAGTTGGTCTTTCAGCTTCACCTATTTTCAGAGTATGTTTTGCATGTACCATAGTTCATAGAATATATCTGGGGTTTGTATGTCTTTTCTCTGAAAAAAAAAAACCCAAATTAATTCTTAACAGTGCTTTGAGTTTTGGGATTTATCCACAGACAAAGTGATTATACAAAAGAAGCACAATATATGTGTATTTGTTGGGGGATTTTTTATTTATGGATGTGGAAAGGGGAAAAATGAGAAATAAGTATATTTTATAACAGTTGTAAGCACTAATAATTCGTATCTGTTGATTTAGCACTGGGACTGCAAAGACTGCACTTGGCCCTAGAGTTCTTCCCAAACTACCTCAGAAAGGTAAGAGATCTCTTTGTGGTTATTCTCATAATGGCATCTTTTAAGTGTGGGTGAAAGTAGATACTTGTTTTAAACATATGGATCTTTTCAGCAGAAAATTTTTTTCTAAAATGCCACAAACCGTGAAAGCTTCACAAGACTGAAAGGATTTTGGAAGATGGGGAAGGTTTTTATTAAACTGAAAAAAATACATCTAGGGAGTAAAAAAAAGTAATGAACTAATTGAAGCTGGAAGAGCCCTCAGGAGCTCTTGGGGTCCAGCCCAGCACTCGGAGCAGGGCCAGCTTTCTGCCATGGCGAAGGTTGCTCAAGGCCACATCCAGTCACATTTGAGTATCTCCAGAACTTCTCTGGGCTCCTGTTTCTATCCTAGACCACTCTAGTTGTTTGTTAGTTTGTTTTTTTTTTTTTCCTACTATCTCTAAGTCTAATTTCTTGATACCTTGGAGCAAACTGTATCTGTGCCATGTTCTGGCAATCAGGGCTGTGGTCAGTGCAGCTACTTTGGAAAGAATCAGGTACTGTTACATGCTCATTTATATATCAGTGACAACCTTGCTGAGACCATCATCCCAGGGAACACCTTTCTTTTAGAAATGTTTTTTTTTCTAATCTCTTTAAACTCACACAGCAAGTTTTATTTAGTTTTTTTTGAGTTGTTGCATCAGTTGGCTACAAATTGAAAAAATAGAAATAGAAAGTAGACCTACTTTGTAACTCTGTCTGAATACAGAATCCATCAAAAATATGTTATATCTGTATAAGTGGATGATCACAATAGGGCCTGAAGATCAGGAAATGCTGCTTGTCCAAAATTCTGAACCTAGTTGTCTGAAATTGAGAGTGCAAATAATTTTTAATAGGAAAAGCAAATGTAAAATTTCAACTTCATTAAATTACAATTATTCTGACATGGTAGAAATGTCTTTTGAAAGAGACATCAATGATGTGATAGGGTGGCACTGTGAAGGAAGTCAACACTTCCTTGATTTAAAATGATATAGGTGAAAATTTAAGAAGGGCCAAATCAAAGCACTTTGATAAGGGCTGCTATCAGCATTTTTCATATCATTTCCTTACATCTCAAACCCATGTGGATGATCAGTGTGTGTACATTTGCTATGAGGTAAGTCTAGGACACAGAGCCATATACAGGGATCTACACAGACATTTTTTTAAAACGAGACATCTGATAGTAATTATAAATTTCTTTCATGGAAACTGTGCAAATGGGGCTTTTTATTATTATTATTTTGGTATAAGTAACCACAAATATATCATGGAAATGTTATTGCAGTGGGTGATACCCTAAGGGAGTGTTGTTGCTTTCATAGTCAAATGTCAGGCCACGTTTTTGGCTGGTAGAATTCAGTACTAAAGTAATGCTGAATGCAGTAGGAAATTGTTCCTTCTAGTCAAAATGTGTTATTTTCATCACAGGTTGTAAATTTTTTCCTCTCCTGTCCCCCTTCATCTGTTTTCACATTAGGGTTATTTGGTTTAGGAGGTTGTGGGTTGGGTATTTTTGTTTGTACTAATGGTTTTGCTTTTGAGGTAGATTTCAGTTGAGTCTTCTTAGGAGGCTTAGCAGTAGAATCAGTAGATGGAACTGACAAAAAGAACTATTTGAAAATCTAATTTAAATTTGCTTTCATCAAATCTGAAAATACACATTTTAAAATTTTTTATCTTTACTTAATTGTAAATATATCCAATAATTCATTTTTTCTCAGTTTTAGTTTGAATGTTAATAGTACAGAATATTCTGTACACTGCATATGTGTACATATGTGTGCATATGTGCTCTCTCTCTCTTCTGAGATATTTTAAAAGTACTAATCCTGACAGGTGTTTTCTTGTATGGAATTCAACTGGATATGTGAATAATTGTCATTAAAAAGAAATTTTGTTAAAGTCACATCAATCAGTCCACATATAGGTGGTTTTGCAAAGTCTTTTATTATATTTTATACTTTTTGGCTTAGGTCCAAAAAGTGATCACTTTATTTCATTTTAAATAGATAATCTATGAATTGACATCTAATAGCTGTTGGAATAAGCACTGCTTGCCTCCAGGAGGAGCAGTTAAATGAGACCTCAGTGAACAAGGGTTATGTAAAGTTCTATTATCTTGCTTTTGTCTAGACTAGGAGGACTTATGGGCAGTTATGGGGTTCAGTGACTGTGTGATCATAGTTTGAATTGCAGTTTTGATATATGCCTAACTTCTTTAATATTAAAATATTAAGATTGTGAAAAACACTGTTTTGCTCTTTTGTTTAGTGGCACTAAGAAAAATAGAAACCAGTCATCACCTTTCAATAGATAAACCCCATCAGCACATGGAAATGTTTCAGAAGCCCTCACTGTCCATCGATATACCACAGAAACCACAGCCTGGAGACTTGCCCCCAAAGCCTCTGCCTCTGGAATTAACTCAGAAACCTCAAGTGGGAGATTTACCCCCAAAGCCTGGAGAACTACCCCCAAAGCCTCAGCTAGGAGACTTGCCACCAAAACCACAGCTTGGAGACTTACCTCCAAAGCCACAAATGAAGGACCTTCCTCCAAAACCTCAGCTAGGAGAGCTGTTGGCTAAAACTCAAGGTGGAGAAGCAGCACCCAAGCCTCAGCCCTCAGAGGCAAATCAAAAATCTCACTCCACAGATCTTTCTCCAAATGTACAATCCAGAGACACCGTCCAAAGGCAAGCATCTGAAGAGTCTAATGACATAACACACACCCTGCCAGAAACCCCTGTGCCACTTCCCAGGAAAATAAATATGGTAGGTATTACTCCAGCTCCTTGGAAGTATCCATGGAAGGCTTTGAAGTTTCTGTAGCACTTTCCATGCACCCTTGAGCTGTGCACACAAGGCAACATAAAGCTCTGGGCTGGGGTGGGGAATGAGGGGCTCTTTCTGTGCCTCAAAGCAGCTTCAGCAAATGCTGGGGGTTTACAAGGCCCCTGCATGCTGAAAAACAAATACTTGCAACAGAAAACAATAACCTTGGGAGCATGACAGTGTATTCAGATTTCTTGGGGTTTATTTATTTGTTTATTTTATCTATGCCAATCACAACTCTGAATGAATTGATGGTTCTCTCTGTTGCCTTTGCTCACGGGTCTGTGTGCCTTAGAGTGCTAGAATATTTATATATTTGACTTTTGTAAACTTTAAGAAGGGATGTTAGCACCTGTTGAAAGTAGATGCAAAATTTAAAGTAAAGTCAACTGTGACAAAGTAGTAAATGTTCCTGAGTATTTAATGTTGATGTACTGAGGTGGTTGAGGTATAGGTTCAAAGGTATTGATGAAGTGGCAAAATTGACATTGCTGTGTGGTGTGTAGTAGCAGAGCTGGAACTTTAACTTGATTCCAACCCCCAGTTCAACTTGCTGTTTGTCTTGCTAACCAGTGCAATGTCCAACAGAGGATTCTTAATGCATGTGTAGATTGAGGTAACTATGAAACTCCAGAGCTCTCTTGAGATTTTCATCATGAAGAATACATCCAAAGGGAGATGGCTTTGTTTGTCAGACTGGCTGTGCAAAGCACTTATGGAAAAAGGAAATAAGACTTTGTTCTAGTGAAACAGTGAAAGCAGAGGGTGAATTTCTGCCTTGTGCTTGTCTGAGGAAGAGCCCTGTGGAGCCATCACTCGGCTTCTGGCATGGACTTGCCTGTAACTTCCTGTCTGAACTGAGAACAACAGGGATGTTGTTTGGGCTTCCCGAGTGTTCTGGAATTTAAATGTTACAGGGATCTGATCAAAAAGTGTTTGTTTACTTATGTTCTTTTAGATATAAGCAGGCAAATGATGCTGGTCATTCTCAGCTACTTGTCACTTTATTAAGGAAGAAAAGAAAGCAAATAATGGATTACCTGTTTGGTTTGGTTACGTTTTGTGTTTTTTAAACTGTCACCCTCTGCACACAGAAAAATTCTCAGGAAAGGTTCTTTGTTCTCCAAACTCAGCCATTTTCACATGTGCAATAAATTACATAGTTCCACTGTTGTGCAGTGATTGAAACTATTATATATCTTCCCAGTTTATATCCCCAAGTTTTTCCATATCTTTGCATGTACACTTGTATTTCTTCTTGTTCAGTGCAGCCTTTTTTGCTCAAGTGATAATGTGCAAGAACTCCTCTTTGGAGGTATCTTGTCTCACTTTCATACTCTGCCAGTATCCTCTCCACAAAGCTGGGGAAATGCTTCATCCCAGTGAGCACTGAGACCCACAACAGCAGCCACAGCACCTGTGGGCACCTCTCTCTTGGGCTTGACTCTTTAGCCACTAAACAGAGAAGCATAGGGTTTTTTTTTGCAAGTGTTAGAAAATTAATTGTTCAGAAATACAATTTTAAAATTTCGATGCTGATAATTTCTAAGGATTTGAAAGGATATTTTTAGTGAAACAAAACTTGCACTGACTGCTTCTGAAATCACACTGAGCA
The DNA here is from genome assembly GCA_013397915.1 of Daphoenositta chrysoptera. Taxonomy (NCBI): domain Eukaryota; kingdom Metazoa; phylum Chordata; class Aves; order Passeriformes; genus Daphoenositta; species Daphoenositta chrysoptera. The sequence continues at coordinate 104,543 of VZRO01005199.1, read as the reverse complement.
CTTGAGTGTTCTTTTGTGTGTGTGTGGCAGTTTCTGTAAAGGAGACAAAACACTTATTTTTAAAGAAAAAAAAGGGTTGAATGTAAATAAGAGCATGGTTGGATTATTAATGATCATAGCATCTCATTATTGTTCAGTCTTAAGCATAAAATCTCTTGTTAATAAGCATTTGTTGGGTACAGGGAGTCAGTGGGGGGAATTTGTTTTTTAGTCACAGATTACATTTCCTGTAATTGCTTCCATTTCTTTACACATCAGTGCCACAAACTGTTCTGGAACATGAAGAAAATATGTTCTGGAACATATGTGCTCTCTACATATCCATCCTTTTTTATACCTTCCCACAATTAAATGCTTGAATGCTGCTTTTTGCTGCTCTCCATAAAAGGAATAAAACGTTAAAACCTGACAGAACCAGAGTAATTCCCATCATTTTTCATGTACTCTTACAAGCTGAGTTCCATACAGTTTTCTAAGTTTAGAGGAATGTAAATTTCTTTATTCTCTTTATTGAACAAGACAATTTTCACCTTGCAGAAGTAGTTGCTTCCCTTTATCACTGGAGGATTGATTGGGAGGGAGAGCTCTTGGTTTCTAAAGGTTTTCTGGAGTTGAAAGCTGGGACTATCCCCAAGTGCCCATTCCTATTGAATTCCAGTCCCTAGTGCTAGAGAAGATTGTTGTTTAAATTATATGAAGATATCTTAGAAAGAGAGGAAGTGTTCTTTGAAGTGACTTCTTACTGCAGCAAACCTTTGCTGTAAAAAAAAAAAAAACCTTGATCTCATATGAACTTCAGGTATTTCTGTTCATTTGTCTTGACTGTGGGGATTTTTTTAGTTTTATGTTAACTTCTTTCTCCACTAAATCCTCCTATAATTGTTATTTTTCTGAACCTTGAGTTTAGTGTGAGTGCTTTTTTTCAGCTTTTCTGTTCTGCTGTTGAGGTGCAGAGATTTTTTTTTTTTGCCAAAACATGGAGGAATTTCAAGTGGGTAGGTAACAGCAAAGAGAAGACTCCCTAGGAAATTTCCTCTGTGAAGTTAGTTTTGGCTCAAATTCCTCTAAACCTGCTGACTTTTCCCTTCATAGCCCTTCTGCTTCTCCTCTCCTTCTGCTCTTCTTGGGTTTTTGCATTCTTGTTATCTGATTACTTCTGTTAAAAGAAGTAACTGTAGGTTTTGAAGAGGTGTGGGTATGAAAATGCAGGAATATAAAGTAGCAAGAGTGTTTTGCTGTGAATATTGCTTACTTACTCTATTTGGAAATAATTTAAGTCATCTTCCCTGCCATAAGAAACATATGTTTGGGGAGGAGTCCATGGCTGAGGCTTTTTTCATATGAATTAGCAGTATGCAGCAAAGTATGACCTAGAAAATACTTGGACTCAGAATGGTAGAGCTGTGAGAATATCTAGTGTGAATTATCATCAGAAAATAGTACTGCCATCTGACATTAAGGTAATTTTAGTAAGAAATTGCTAACATTTGGATGGAAAAATCGCTAAAAAAATAATTTCCAGTCCTGTAAGCAGATTTGAAATCAAAGAACACTGTAGTTTTGCTCTAGATCCAAAACCCAAACTGTGAGGAATACCGGGATTTCAATGCAGCATTTTCCTCAGTCCTTACCTCTGTTGGAACATTCAGAGGAGACTGGATTTAATTTTCTGTTCATGGTGTTTTTTTTGTATTAAAGGAGAAAGAGGGTGTTTGTAGACTAGAACAATGTAAAGACATTATTTGAACTTTCTTCACTGGAGGAAGCAGAGGTTACTTAAGCCCTCTTAAGGGCTACATATTAAGCACTACACATTTAGTTCTGCTGGGAGTTCTGAATCCTAAGAAAAAGAAAAACTACACCTGTGTAGATAACTTTTTGTTTTATTTTTTTAATATCCTTGTTGAAGCAGAGTTTTTGGATTTCTGTATTCCTAATTGCAGGGAAAGTAGTTGATAATCTTCACTTTCTTGTGAAACAAAACACAACTAAAAGACTAAATTCATATTGTGTATATTTTTTCTCTGTTTCTCATGTCCTTCATCTCAAACTTCATTCTATTTTTAGGGAAAAAACAAAGTTAGGCGAGTGAAGACCATTTATGACTGTCAGGCAGATAATGATGATGAACTCACATTTGTTGAAGGAGAAGTAATTATTGTAACTGGTGAAGAGGACCAAGAGTGGTGGGTATGTATCTTTCCCTTTTGCAGTTCCACATAATTTCTTCATGAGTTTTATAGGAAAGCCTCTTTTTCCAAATGTGGAGGGGTTTTTTTTATATTTGTTTGTAGGTGGTGGGTTTTATTTGGCTTTTGTTTTGCTTTGATTTTTGTTTGGTTTTTTTTTGCCTGAGCTAACAGCCAGCCCTTAAACTTCTATTAGAGAAAACCCCTTTTATCTGGGAGAGAGAGTCTATTAGCACCATCCCCACTAGGTTTGGCTTTATTGCTGCCTCATATAGCACAAATTTACACATGTCCCTCTCTGTAATGCACACAGCCTTTCATTAAATGAAGACGTGGTGATTCTTACTCCGTTTAACAAACTTACACCCTCCGTGAAAATGAGATGTGTAATTATCTTCAGTTCACCCAAAATGTTAAGTTATACCTACAGGGGTTCCTGGAAACCTCAAGAATAGTTTGTAATTGGTGCTATAAGCTGATGGTTTTCTCCTTACATGAGGGGCAGATAACATTTTCTTTCCCTTCTTCCCTCTCATGTCCCTGTTTCATACCACACTCCCCCTATTATGGACTGCCTGTTGTTCAAGTGCTAACACCAGGTTTTTCTCAACCCCACATGAAGGCTCTAGCCTTTCTTGACAATCCAGCTCCTGTCCCTAAAGCCCTGCTACATCATATTTCCCTGCCAAAGAATTATTGCTGGGATAGTGAGACAGATTTCATTGGACTAAAACAAATTCTAACTGCACTGCTGCCTGTGATATCCTAATCTGAGTGCAGCACAACCTTTGCTGTTTTGTTTCCAGCTACGTTTTCCTCTCACTCATCATTTAAGTGTGGAAGATTTTCGACTGAAAAGCTGGTATCAAAAGAGCAGTGCCCAGTGAGAAGTGTCTGTGTTGCCCATATCACCCAGTCCCTGATTACTGCTGCATTCCTTGCTGGATCTGTTTTCTGAAGTGCCTTTTTAAGCCCCTTGGGGACATGCCCAGCAAGTCCCATGAAGTGCCCCAGTCTGAGTGTTTCTGAGAAGGGAAACAAGGGCTGTTGACTCATATGCTTCAAAACTTTGGCTCTCCAAGAGGAAATGGCCAGCCCTGTACATTTCCTCTTCCCATTTTGTAAGCTTGTGGAAGAGGAAGGAAGGTACACCATTATTCTGAAAGTAGTGAGCAGCACTGTAGCAGGGTGAGAAGAGGGTTATGTGGTCAGTCAGGGCTGCTGCTCCAGTGCTATTCAACAGTTCTTTAGGATTATGCATTTTAAACATGGAAAGTTCATATAAAATATGCCATTATTTTTTATCTCTTTGAATAAGTTTATTAGATATTTCTTTATCAATAATCATTATGCAAAACATGTAGGAAGTTGAATCTGAAGGATACTTAATCAGACAACACTGTGATTTATTATAGACACTAGTATGCATCTAAATCATTAGGTATCATACTAATTCAATGAGAAAATAGCTGGGCTTTTATCACCTTAAGTAAGTGAGACATCCAGACTATCATAAGTAACTTCACAACTGTGGCAGATAATTCCCTTCAGTGAGATGTTCAGGATTTATTCTCTTAACTAAGATAAGTGATTTTCAGAGATGCTACTGAAAATCAGCCTATCAGACAAAAGAAAATCAGGCTTCTGTTTTGGTGAAATTCTTGAAATTCAATGTAAGTTTCCTAAAAAAAATTGAATTTTGTTCTCTTTAGTTTTAATTGCCTTCATTTGTCTTATTTATAATATGCTTGTGCATAGTTTCATTTTGTTTCTTTACACAAATTCAAATGTTAACTCAGGTCTGTTTCAGACTGTCCAAGAGGTTGCAGAGGCTCTGAGCAGTTCTGCTTGAATGAAGTGAATGCAGTCTGTGTGTACACATGCACATCTGTGTGTGTGTATGTATGTATATATATATATATATATCTCTGTACCTTCTTCTCCTGTGTTGCAGATTGGCCACATCGAAGGACAGCCAGAGAGGAAAGGGGTCTTTCCAGTGTCCTTTGTGCACATTCTGTCAGACTAGTCAAAACAAACAAACAAATCCTAAACTTGAGCATTGCACATTCTTCATGCAAGACGGGCTTTTTAGCAAAAGCGAACGCTGCTGCCTCCCTGTAATCCTGTGCACAATTGTATATATAGCTGCTGTTACAAATTAAGAATTCATTTAAGTTTCACCTCATGAGGTTGAATTATATGTATTGTAAATATACCGTGTTATTCTGCCTTTGCCAGTATTATGGTAGCCTTGGAACCTGGCACGCCTTACCGGGTTTGTTGAAGCCATCCTGGGCATTTAGCACTTCCATCTGTCCGTGCTGTCCCACACGTGTGGACTGCCAGCTCTCCAACATAGCTGGTCTCTGTCACCCATGTCACTGTACAGAAATGACTGTTCCTAATAACTTGCTATTCTCAATATACAATTAGCAGAAAGTTAGAATGAGTGAATGGTTTTGGACAATTTAAAGATCAGTCTGCAGTTCATAAGTGTATGCAGTTTACAGCTATGAAACCCACTTCGGTATTTATTTAATATAGTGCTCAGTTAAGTGTAATTATGAAGACAAATATTCACTGACTTTACAGATAACAGTAATGTTTTACAGTGTGCATACAGCATTTCATGTTTATATTACGTGGACCTATGCCAAACTGTGATTGCAGTTCCCCTGTGATATTACCTCACTATAAAAAGTTACAAATTTATTTCATTCGAAAACTTATTTTAATGAAAATTAGTCATATTGTTCTTTAGTAGATATATGTGAAATTTGCTGGTTTCTTTCACTGAATTCTTAGTAACCAAGGACTTGTAGCAAATGTTAACTGTTGACATTGTGCATGCATTTAAATGCTTACTTGAAACCTGCCTTTGTACAAAAGTAGTTCTGTAGTCATATAGCTACATTTGAGGAAAAGAACATTTTAACTTAATTGCTATTCAGATTAAATGTGAGCTTGCAACAGTATTTGTTTATAGCTAAATTGGCTCTTTGAAAAATGATTTTGTGGGGTTTTTTTCCTCTGTCTTCAACCTTCCTAAAAGTTAGTTACCTAAAATAAAATTTTTAAGTGGTGATATAAGGATAAATTTAAATTATTTTTAATGCTCTAAAAAGTGGAAGCTAAGATGACCTCTCGTGCATTTGATCAGGTTGCTGATGATAGATCTCATCTCACAAGGATCAGGCTGGTTTTCACAGAGTTCACCAAACTGTGACAGTAATGGTCATAGCCCAAAGCACGAAGTAACAGACATACTGTCAAAAAGCTAATTTCTAAGAAAATCTTTGGAAGGCTGCATTTGACCTGAGGTTTCTTGAAAGTTGGTATAAAGTTGCATTGCCAGAAAACACTTCAATGTATTACTGGAAACTTTAATTTCCTGTGTCACTTTCAACATAATTTTTAATCTTTTGAAACATCATGCGGTTGTGTTTTTCCCATGGTTTGTCTGTAGCAGGTTCCATGACTTTCATATGTAGTTTTGTATTACTTGCTTTAAATGTTATTTTGGCTTCAGTACCTAGTGGTGCTATTTCAAAGCAGATTGTCTTGGCTGCATGGAAAGATTTTCATTTCATAAAAGCACATCTCAGACTTTCTGAGGGCTTTCATTTCTAATACAGTTTTACAAGACTGTAGTCAGTGAATATTTAATTCTGTTTGTGGTTAATTTAGAAACAAATACCAGTCTAAATCCCACATGAAAAAATGCAAAACATTAATCAACTGTTAATGGTTTTATCATTTATTTTAAAAAAATGAATTCCAAAAAAAAAAAAAATATGCAATGAATGAGCGAGCCTGCTGGCATCTAATATTCAGTATTACCAGCTCCAGTATTTCAGACTTAATTCTGTTTTTATGGAAAGGAAGTCAGGTTTAGCATTTATTTAGCATTCCATTTTATCCATTACTACAATGTTTTAAGTTGCATTAAAGAACAAAACCTATTCACTTTTGTGGTCAATTGTATTTTTAAGTGATCTTGAAATAAACTGATAAATGCAAATCATATAAAGAAAACCTAGGCATGTAAAATTATGTAGAGTCAAATGTCTATTCTTTTCTACGCTCTTTAAAATAGTATACATATGCATTTTATAAAATTAAATGAGTTCCATCAGGAACAATAGTTCTGTTTATTCTGGCTTATTGTGGGTTATAAGAAATCTGAAAATGTATGATATTGATTGAGTTTAAGTACAGTATTATATTTGAACTCAATGAGCCACTGTCTGCAATTTTGTATATGACATAGTATTTGGAAAGTCTAAATCTTTATGGAAAATTAGCTGATAAAGGGTTGGGGGGAGGGGCAGGGGAAGGTGCCCCCAGAGGGGGAAGTTTGCTCTGCAGATGATGTCTTATTTACTGTTGAACAACAGTTGCTATTTATTTTTTTATTACATAGTACATCAACGTGTACAGAAATCAGATCTGGTCATGCCACTAGTTAAAATCTTGACTTCTCATTGAATGTTAAGGTAAAACATCAGTACACATGTCTATTCACATGTATTTAATGTGACAGTTTTTGAGTACTGTATGTGTTAATTTCTACTTTTTTAATATTTAAAATTGCTTTTAAATAAATGTATTCAGTTGATCCCAGATATCTGAACGAGGCCCATTTTGTCAACTGGAATATCTTCTAGGAAGAAAGTCTGGATTCCAAACAGGTAGAACTAAGACACTTGACATGTTTTCTCTTGAATATAAAGCACTCCTTATATAATGCAATTAAACGTGTATCTCTTTAACAGCTGTTAAATATGGATGCAATTGCCTTTATCTGGAAAACTTTACTTACTAAAGTTAGCATCAAACCACTTGTTTTGTCCACGAGTTTCCATTGCTTTCTCTCTGGCCTCAGCAGGCTCTGTGGGCTCCCAGCCCCCTCTGTGTTGTTTCCCCAGCAGCCCGTGGGCTTCAAGGAACCATCCACAAGTTCTGTCCGTGGGCAGGATCTCCCCACCCCACAGCAGCTCTCACACCAGCTAGAGCAGGACCAACCTTTCCTGCACGGAGTGACTTTGTTGCTTAGAATTTCCCTTCTGACCCAGCTTGCAGAGGTTATTTTTCCCCCTGACTCAGTTCTTGGATGTTTCTCATTTAAGACCCATTCATGTCAAAGCTACTCCGAAATGAACAAGTCACTTGAAATTGCTAGAAAGCAACAGGAACATCCTTTAGCCAGAGGAAAAGCTGGAGTGTGGAGCTTTCAGATCTGGTTTGTATCAAGAGCAGTAGCTGCCACAGCACAGGGCTCAGGAGAGTGCTGTGGTGAGAGCTTCTTCAGACTGAATTGTGGCACTGGTGTGGTGAGCCACCATCACAGAACGTTCTGCTTGCTTTGTTTGGGGCTTTCAAATCTACAGAGGGTAAACATGATGGGGTTGGAGCGGGGAAATACGGACTTGGGGCAGGAGAATCAGTCTGGTTAAATATCCTGCATTTTCTCAATTTCTGCTGTGTCACAATATTTCAGATAACAGCATTCAGAGAGACATTGATTCCAACAGCCTCAGTTCTCTGTCCTACTTGTATTACGTGTTCTTCTGTGACATATATTGATTTCCTTTCCTAAGTCAAAATTGAAGTGGATTATATACTCATATAGTGTCTCATATACTGTCTGGAGCAGCAGAGAACAAGACAAATGCCTGCCCAGAGAACTCCCTTGTTGTTCAAAGTTTCAGTCTCCTTACCCTTCTTCTGGCAAACCTAAAGCTTATCATTAAACAGAAAAGTAGCAATCTATACCAATGAAAGTGGTGCAAATATTAAAGACCAAAAAATGAAACTCAAAATAGCTCCCTACTGCACAACAAAAACCAGTCAGTTCAACCCTATGAATCTGATTTGTTTTCAGATGCTTCCCCTCCCCAGAACTCTCTAGTTCTGTATTATAGTTCACCCCAGCATCAATAGAAAACAACTCTATTTTGCCCTGCTCCACACTGTTACACGGTTTCATGGCACTTCCTCCCTAGACTGGGAACCCTTCTATGCCGTGGAACCAGAACATGACAGAGGAGCAAATGTCCCTAAGTAAATAAAGTTCAGCTTCAGACCTTACATTCTTACAGAAAGCTTCTCACCTCAAGAGTGTATGGCTTTTGGGGATGCTTTTATTAGACCCTCTGGCCCTTCTGAAGCAGCTGGAGGCTTTTCAGGCGGATGCTAAATGCACACACGACTGTAAGATGTTCTCCTCTGCATAGCTGCAAGACAACGCTTTTCTTATACAATACAAACTAACTATTCTAAATTGTCTTAATGACACTTGTAGGGCTATACATAACATGATTTACAGCTCTGTCATCTGCTGAGGGAGTGCTCAGGTTTCTTCTCGAGATAAGCTAAGTGCTGTTCGTCAACTCGTGCTTCAGCTGACACCACCCCACCCCCTCCCGAGCTGCGGCGGGCACAAAACCTGCACGTCTTGGCTGGTTCTGGTCAGCTGCTGTTGGGGAACAGTAAAAACGATAGTGTGTCACGGTACAGGCTCTGCCTTGTTCCTCTGTAAATTACAGAACAGATCCTCCCGGCTGCAGCAAGGCGGATGTCTGCTCCGGTCCTTTTGTAATGGTGGGGGCAGGGAGGAACAGTTTGTGACAGCTGTCACATCTGCTAAGCTGTCAGAGCAGAGGGGAAGCTGATCGGTCGTCTTCTGCACCACCTGAAGAATGTTTTGAACAAGGTTTAAGCTTACCTGGAACTTTAAATCCAGCGTTAACTCTATTAATGCTATTCCTACCAGTTTGACCTTGGTTCTTGTAGTGTCCGATTGAAAAATCCCTTCCCCTTGTGCTTTTTGCTCTTCTCTGAAAGGCTGTGTAGGACTAGGTCCATTTCCACATGGGATTTTTTTCTTTTTCCCCAGGGCTTAAAGATAATTTTGTGCCTCAGTTACAACCAGAAATTATGAACCTGAGTTCTGTCTCGCAGTCTCATTGAGTAGATGAATCAACCTTAAACAGGCAAACACAGCTGCTCTAGAATGGCTATATTAGAGGTTGTTTCTTGTATATAACTTTGTTCACTTCAAAACAGTAGCATTAGGCTTTGTTTTTTGATAACTAATTAATTTCTCCAATCTTTTCTTCAGGGAATGCCCAGGAATAACTTACTACCTCTGCTGGTAAACTTGCAAGCTTAAGTCTTAAGCTGCTCTTAAACCTAGTTCAGTAAAGTAACATTTTTTCATGTCTCCCTGCTACAAGTGTCAACAGTCCCTCTGAGCTGGAGTTCTTAGTCTTTAAATAAAATTCAAAAACTTAGGTATGGGAAAGGGCTGAAATAAGCTCCTGAACTTCAGACTGAAGGAAAGAGAAGCCACCTTGAGCTGAATGTGCACAAAAATGGTCAGCAGCTGCTTGGTGATTAAGCAGGGGGTTATCGTGGTTTTCTGCTGGAGCCTGCAGATTTCCTTAATGACCTGGTGACACCAGGGGCCACTTGCTGCTTTTGACACCTCAAAGACAAAGCAGACATTTTTTTTTTCTTCCAAGTAAGTAAAGGTTCTACTTCCTGTAATCACCTGTCTGTTCAGCAGACTATCCCATCCATGGCTCTAGATCTACATATCCAAATGCCTTCCCTTTATTCACTGTAGGGTTTGAATTCAGAGCTGTAGCCCCACTTTAACAACTGTAGGCAGGAAAGCAAGAGCCCCAGGTAACTGAGCAGTAAGTGAGCTGCAGCCAGCCACATGCTGTCGGTTCAGCTGAGAGTTTTTATTGCGTGGAAACCCACCCAGGAGCTGGAACAAAAGCATTGGGGAGCAATTCCAGGACCACTGCAGTAGTTCTGACCTCTGTGGATAGAAGCATGGGGATGAAGGGCAGATTTGTGATCCAGGATATTCCTCAGTCTCTGCCCTCCCTACAGGAACTGGGCCAAGCTCTGCAGGAAGAAACAGGAGAACAAATGCTAAACCTGCCTTGGTAGGGTACACAGAGCTGCTGGCCTGCTTGAAAGGGAAGTTTGACAGTCTGGACATCTGGAGAGCAAGAAACAGCTTCATGTGAAGTGAACTGACACCAAGTGATGCTGAAAGTTAGGGAGTTCCAAGGCTTTTGCAGAGTATAGAAATAAATCTGAGCTCTACATGTGCTACAAGGTGGAGATGTGAGAAGAGCAGGGGATGGGGGCCATCACAAACCACAGCTTGGACACCTGTGAAGGAGTATAAATGACTCCATTGCTGATGTGAAGATCAGTCACAAGGAGTCAGCAGCTCTCCAGTGAGCACTGCCTCTAGGCTGGCCAGATACTTACCTGAGAGGTCAAGGTGATGCAGAGACTCCAGTGAAGTGAAGGTTCCTTGCTCAGAAGAAGCAGCAAGATCTTAGCAAACAACACTTTGGGTGGGAGGGCAGCAGGACAGTGGGACCATCTGCTCAGCATTGTGCAAGTAGCTGCTGTAATTGCGGGGGACTGAGAAGGAGCAGAAGGGCCTGTGCCTCCACATTTGGCTGTCAGCAAGGAAGTGCTGCTGCCCTGCCAGAGCAACCCCTGGCTGCAGCCTCACACAGGACCCAGGTCCACCCTTAGATGTGGTTCTGGCACCCCCTCTACCTCCTTGGAGCAGATCTGGAACAGTCACCTTGCTTAGGGACAGATCATCCTTTAACTTGGCACTTATGTTCCCAGACAGGTCTGTCTGGAGGAGATGCCGCTGGGTCCAGCAGAAAAGCTCTTTCTGTTCCCCCTTCCCTGCCGGGTGCAGAGAAATTTGAGAGCGAAAATAAAGCAAAACAAGAAATTTGGAGATGGAAAACCCCTCTCTACTTTAAAACCCTTGAGGGCAGGATTTGTTCCACTCATTTGCCCATGGCAGTGTTCCATCTAAATGTTTTTCATGCAAAGTATAACCCTTGGTAATGTTTATTTAGATAGGGGCTGCCAGGGGCCATCGCCTCCCTCTGCCTGGAGAGCAGGCGCCTGCTCTGCCCATGATCCACAGCTTTAGCTGCTTGCCTGGTGGAATATAAAAGAAGGCACCAAGTGTAGTGATTCTGCATAGGCTTCCCAATACCTATGTGACTTCTCAGCACCCCAGCCTCACTGCTGCCCATCTGCTTGGGGCAAAAGACAGCACTTGTAGCCATTGTGGCAAGACCCAGGCCTCAGGGGCTGCAGAGTGAACTGGATCATCACAGCCCCCCACCAGTGACTGACAGTAAAGCTGGGCAGCAAAATGCCATTTAGAGAAATTACCTTAAGACGTGTTACCCACACCTAATCCCTGTCCCTTCCTGAAAGGGATTGATGGTGCAGGAGAACAACAGCATCTGTTGCTGGAGGGAGAGCTTCCTGAGGAGCAGATGGGGAGGCTGTGTCCTGGGGGACCCTCGCTCCTGCAGCCAAGGTGTCATCAGTTGTCAGCAGGATGGACAAGATGAAGAAGAAACAGAGCAAGGTGCCTCAAAGATGTCACAACTGCTCTGGACTCTGAGTGTAGCTCTAGAGATGGAAGGAGCTCTTGGGGTTTGAAGGAGAATTAGGCCCTGATGAGTTTTTTCTTTAATTCTCCAAAGCTAGTCCTATAGACAATATCTCACTGAAGTGGCTTGGCTGCCAGGCTGGATAACCAGGCCTTGACCACAGCAGGGACCAACACCTGCATTTGGGGTTGCCAACAGCCCTGTCCCAGGATGTCACTCCTTCCCTGGGCACAAGCCTGCAGCCAGGAGACTGGTGGAGATGTCTGGGTTTTGTTACACACATTCGAAGCCTGCGAGGTGCTCCGGGATGTGGCTGGTCCCTTCCCATGGCTGCAGACCCTCGCCCGGGCTCTGCTGTGTTGAGTGTGCTTCCTTCGTGCTCGCCCAGAGCAGCCCGTGAGGGCAGGGCCGTGGCTGGCTCCTCACGAAGGGTCTCTGCTGGCCCCCCGGGATGGATGAGGGGCTGATGCCAAGGCTCTGACCTGCACCCCATCCTCTACCCCCGGGCGGCGGGGGGAACACCCGGGAGTGCCGCTGCCCCGCGGGGGCTGCCCGGGGGAGCCGCAGCCGCTGCTCGGGGGCGGCGGGGAGGGAGCTCGTGAGGGGACCGGGGCTCGGGGCCGGGCGCGGCGAAGGTGCCGGGGCCGCCTCTCCCTCCCCCCGCGCCGCTTCCTTTTATATCGATGCGGCACCGCCGCCCGCAGNCGTGGGGTGGGCGCCCGTGGGGAGCCGCGGGGCGGAGAGGAGCCGGGGAGGGCCCGGGGCAGCCCCCGCCCCGCTGTCCCCCATCCCCGGCGGGAAGGCGCAGCCCCGCAGAGGATGCTCAGCGCTGCCCGGGCAGCCCGCGCCTTCCCGGCCGCCCGCCGCGGCGCCGGGCGCTCTGTGGGGCCGCGGAGGAGGCACAAGGGCGGCCGGAGGGAGCTGTGGCCCAGCTCTGCTTCCCCCAGCCCCACAGGGGCTGCGGGGCCGCCCGGGTCGGGAGGGGCCGAGGCGGATCCGCTCCTGTCTGCGAGGGGGGCGACAGGCCGGGGACGGGGGGTCCTGTGTGCCCTGGGCCCAGGCACGGACGTGGCGGATCCAGCGAGCGGTGCGACAGCCCTCACACTGACCGCACCACGGGCAGTCTCTGCCGGGCTGGAGCCGAGCGGCAGCAGGCCGGGCTGGCCGGCCTCGGGAGGAAGCCATGGCTTGGTCCTGTGCGCCCTGGGTGCTGCTTGTGGCCGTCCTGCGCGGGCAGCAGCAGTGACCGTGTTGGATGGAGGCTTCCTGTACTGCCAGCACAGATGCCAGGTGCCAGGCCGAAGACTTATTAGTCGTCCTCGTTCATGCAAATCTTGTACCTAAAAGTTCAGCCCAGCAGCCAGAAATGTGATGGACTGGCTGGTAGGAGGGCGAGCACTTCTGCTTTGGGGGATCTGGTACTTCCTCATCTGGGCAGGAATGGTGGTGCGGTTGTGATCATGACTCTGTGTGAAAACTACCCCTCTCTTGAGCAAGCTGTCGTGTTTCAAAAGGGTTAGTGCTGAAACAGAAGAAATAGCACAGAGCAGCCCCTGAACCATGAAGATACCTGGTTGTATGGTTTAGAGGAGAGTTACCCTTTTGCCATTTAAAAATGAACTCTTATCCCTAATAACCATTTTTTTAATATACAAGACCCAAAAAGCCGTGAGGATGATGATGTTTATTCAGTGCTTTGTTAGGTATGTGATTAAAAGAGTAGAAAGGCCCTTTTTTTTTCATTCAAACAAAGAAAACCCCACATCTGCACCCCAAACTGAGAAGTGCTTTGAAGAGATGTGGGATTTTGGTGGAAGTTTAATGTCCTCTTTGTTTCAGAGCTTGACTGAAACCGAGGTTGGCAATGGCTGCTTCCTGTTTAATGTCGAGGAGGCCAGAACTGATGCTGTGGGGAGTGGGGGGAGTGTTCATGGTGCCTACGTGTGCTCTGAAGGACCCTCTCAGGTGCACCCAGGCACACTGGGTCATTCCAGTGCTGGGCGCTGCTCGGGGTCATCTCGCCTCAGTGAGAGGCCACATTTGCCTGCACAGCTCCTCCTGTGTTCCCTGCTCAGCAGGGGTCAGGAGCCCGTACTGGTCCAGACAGCAGGATGCTCTCCAGCTGCAGTTGCAGACAGCAGTCCCTACCTGCTGCTCACTCCTGCTCTCTCGGAGCACTGCTCAGGCCAGAGGCCTCATTAGTGCATTCCCTGACATTGTCACCGCTGCTTTCCTGGGGTTGGTGATGTGGTTTCCTCTGGGGCTCAGCAGGAGCCCCTGGCATTCAGGAGCTTCTGAGCAGGACTGAGGCAATGCTCTGCAGGGAGGCTAGGAAGTGCTCAGCATCCAGGAGGAACAGCTGTACCAACAGGACTTTTAAAGACAATCCCAATAAAGTCCAGAGCATCCTTTTCTCTGACTGAGATCGATAGTTCAGACTGCTCGGCAAGGAGCATGTGCGATGGATTTTCAATAATCGGCACAGCACAGCTCAGGCTTGAGGAAAAAATTATTAGGCCTCATTCCATGCCTCTAAATGTGAGAGTGCCCAGCAAGAGCACTGGGAGAAGCTGATGGACTGAGGGGAGTTAAAACGTTAAAGCAGCCTCTGAGCATCGAAGGGCACAGCCACTCTCAACTGCTGTTTATTTCTTTGTACTCAAAGGTATCAGAGGATAAATAGTGGCTCACAAAAATAAAGACTGGTATTTGAGATACTTCCTGTGCTTGTTGGAGGAGAACAAGGCCCAGACTATTTTGAAAGTAAAAGCATATTTCCTGTGAAAAGACTGCTGAAATGACGTGCGAGGTCGTTCCAGAGCTGGAGGCACAGCCGCGATGATTCAGGCCAGCAGTGCTGGCAGCTGGATGGGGCAGCCGGGCCGGTGTGAGGCAGAGCGGAGGGTGCTGAGCACCAGCCTGTCTGAGCCTGCAGCAGGGCACAGGCACAGCCCCGTGTGCTCCTCTTGCTGCCCTGGGAACAGGAACGCAGCCTCTGTCCTCTGGCTGCAGACAGCCTCAAGGGCTCGATTAGAGACTGCAGGTTGGTCTGCCAGCAGGGATAAGCAGACCTGCTCTGGCTGAGTAAGCACATGCTCCAGAGGCTCCGTAGAGAGCCAGTGTGGGTCTCTGGGCCGCCCAAGCACAGAGGTGATCCCACTGTGGGTATCAGGACTTGTTTCTGTAAGCTGAAGGTCATTCCTGCATTGCTCTCTCCACCCTGACTTAGAAAGGCTTGTCTCCGAGGTTAGTTCAGTCCAAGACCTGTCCTCCTGATCGTCTGCTTTAGGTTTTCCTGTAGTGCTTACCTTGGCTGCAAGCTTGCTTATCGGCTCTATCAGTGCCCCCATGCAGACCGGCAGGGTTCCACTGGGAGCTGAATCCAGCTCGCTGGCTCCCAGGCGCCTTCCCTCCCCTGCAGCAGCGCAGCTCCGAGGGAGGAGGTGGCTGGAGCAGAACACAGCCCTGACAGTCTGCTGGAACACAGTTGCTGGAGCTGGTTTCCAAATCTGCAGCAGGGCTGTATCTCGCAGTGGGTAGGAAGCACTTTGCACGGTGTCTGCAGTTACTCAGCTGCTGGAAACCTTTGTTCTGTGCTGCTCTGTGTGGAGCTTGATATAGCTTGGATTTTTTTTTCTTTTTTTTTTTTTCTTTTTTTTGTTTTTTTTTTTGGTGCTTGAGTTCTATTACTGTCCTTGCTAGGTATATTTTAAAACAAATACTGCAATACTGCACACATGAATTTATTCCCTTGAGATCTTTCTGTACTAGAGATGCTCAAACTGAGTGTATGTGTGACCTTGTGGTAATAGGTGGGATAAGTCTAATAGGTAGCCTTGGTTTCCATTCCCAGCAGTTTTTCAGGTGGTGCAAGCTGCTTTTCTATCATCGAAAATGCATTTTTTTCTAAAATTTCTTTCTAGAGATGGGTTTGCTATCTGTTTTGCAACAATGCTGTAAAATCTACCCTAGGGTATCTAGTGAGCAAACTCATTATTTCCTAAAGGCTTGCTGGATAGAAAGGGAAAAATACCAAGTCTTCTGAGTACAGCAGAAAACTGGGAATTTTATCGGAGTGCTGCTAAGACAGTCTTTGTCTCCACCAGAAATAGGACCCCCCAATCCCAAGCAATCTGCCTTGTTCCCAGTCTTGAGGTCAAACCTCCTGGCCACAACCCTCTCTGTTTAAGGAAAAGATGTAGACACAAGTTGTAATCTGTGCTATGAAAATCTAATCTGTGACCTAATTTGTTGTGATACCATGAAGAACCTGTCAGTAGCAATCACTGTAACCCGTGGCACCGATGCACTGCCGGCTTTCCAAGAGCGCTCGCTCGCCGTAGCCCCAGAGGGAGGGGTCTCATGCCGAGTGAGTACATTTGGACTCCCCCACTGACAAATCTGGGGAATAATATACAGACGACTCTCAGATTCCTTTTGTTATTCTTTTAAAATGGAAGTGGTATGGTCAGTCTAACTACGTGTGGAAGGGAACCCCTTCTGAGGATCTCTGTGGAACAGGCTGGTTTGAAACGCGTGGGAAGGAAAAGGAGATGCAACCAAAAGTGGACAGTTTTCTGTGCATGCCATAATAGCTGTTTACCTGTCTGTTGTTCATTCCCCATGACCATGGCAGCAGCTTGGATGGAACCAACTCACTGGGTGAGTGGTTAGAGGAGGGACTTGTCAGAATAACTTCTCACCAGCGGGAGCTGTGGCTGTGTGGGCTGATTCTCAGAGGGCAAAACTGACTGGCTTCTGGTACAGCCCCTCTGAGCCAAGTTTGTTGTCCTCTAAGGAGAAAAAACAAGGTCTTCTTTGGTGTGTTACTGAAAACATAGCACCATCAATCTTGCTCTGCAAGGCTAGAGAAGGAAGGAAAGGTTTACAGGTCAGGAAAGCACAAGTAATAGGCTGAAAAACTGTGAGCTGTGTTTCTAGGTCCCTGCACTGCTACATCTGTCAGGGAGAAACCTTAACTAAGAAACTACTGCTGCATCAGTAACAACAGACCTGGGCTTCCATTTTGATTGTTCTAGAAATAACAGTTCTTTTTTTATTTTTTTAATATCCTTGAAGTGCTTTACTTGAAAGTACTAAATTAAAATTTGCAGGGGCATACACTCTGTTAACAACTGCTAAAATCCATGTCTGATTAGTGAGACCATCAATCCATTTGGACTTTGAGATCCAGTAACTTAGATCCAGTAAGATGCATGTGCATGGTCTGCTGCCTCTCCTGTTCACCCTCACTAGACCTACCTGGGCTGCTGTTAAGGCATTAGATCTTGAAACATCTGTATTTTGAGCCTCTATATTTTCAGTTGTTTGTTCCCTAGCATCATTAGGTGTATGTTAGCACAGAATACTTGCATTCTACTAGTAATGTGTGTTCTTTTTTTTTGTATTTCAGTGTACTTTTACCCACCCTGAGCCCTCGGAGCTCAAGTTTCAATGTGTTATTTGTTGATTTTTGTTCACTCCAGGCTTTTCCCTCCACCCACTCACTTCCTCTCACAAATGTTTCCTCATTTCACCACTTTTTCACACCCATTTCTAGCGCAGGGTTGCCTCCCACCGCGGGCAGGCTCAGCACTTCATCTGCTGTTCACCTCTGCGGGAGATGGGCGACAGGTCCAGGTCTGAGAGGAGAAGCAGAGGCAGGAGGAGGTGCTTGCCCATGTCAGGGGAAAGGCGCAGTGGCAGGGAGAGGAGGTCTGGGTGCAGGTGTATTTTTGGGCAGCAGGAGCAAAGGCGGGTAAGCAGGGTGGGTGTATGGGCGGAGGGAGTGAAGGTGGAGAGTGCAGCTGGTTTTATGTGAGTGCTCGTGGTGGGGCACAGCACAAGCTCTGCATCTGCACAGCCGGGTGTGCTGGGCTGGGGCCTCGGAGGGATGGGGAAGGTGCATCTCCAGACCACAGTGCAGCCAGGCCCGAGGCCTCAGCCCAGCTCAGGCAGCTGAGGTGGCACTTGTGATAGCTCCAAGTTTTAATGTGCAGTTTCGTTCTGTCTGCTTCTTATTTTTAACAAAAGGCTTCTCACCTCCCCTTGGACAGCACCAATTTCTTAACCACACGGAGTGCATCTGGCAGCTTACAACCTGTTAAAAAGAGGAAAAAATACCACGATGAAAATAACATGTCTGTAGTTTTAAATTAGGCAAGGGCTAAAATTAGTAGGAGCAGGCCTGTCTGTGGCTGTGCAAACCAGCAGAGAATTAACATTCATCTGATGCTGAGCAAGGCAAGCAGAGGTTTGCAGCTCACACTTCCTTCGCCTTGTCCCACTCCTGTCCTTGCAGCTTCCCTTCCCCGCGGGGTTCAGTCACCAGCTAGCAGAAAGCTGTGCAGATGCCACTACCCTTGTGCCAATACTGAGTGCTACTTTCAGCACTGCGAAGTGTTAGCAACAGCCAGAGCATTTTTACCACACTCTAATTTCTTTGCTCAACTGCTGTGAATGCAGCTTTGGATGCATCATGCTAAGGTCACTTGTTGTCAGAGCCCTGGATGTGGTCTGAGTCCCACGCTGGGGCCCAGATCCACCCACCATTTCCTCGGTGAGACAGGAGCCCCCAAGACACTTGTTTCCTCTTCCCAGCTGTGGTTTACTTTCCTCTTCTGTAATTGTGTTTCTGTTAACAGGGCTGCAGTAAAAACCAGTTGCTGAATTATTCACCTCACTAGAATAACTCTCGGGTGGTTTGGTTCTTTGCAGACTGTTTTTCATCTCACATCCTGGTGTCGTTTTCATTCACAGCATGACCCATGCAAACAGGTTTATTGGTGCAAGTTAAAGTCTGCAGCAGACTGGTGGAGTGATGTGTTTGAGGGAGGGAGAACAGCAAGAGCCTTCACCTCTCTCCCCCCTTCCCTGGGAACTGCCGTGCTAGGCCCTGTGCCCACTGCCAGAGTCAAACTCCTGGGAGTGAATGTTCTTCCACCCCTAGCATATCCAGAGGAATCAGAGGTCACTTGGAAATCAAAATTAAACAATGCCTTAGTGCAGCTTTGAAAAGTTTACTCAAAGGGCTGGCGCTGCTCCAGCGCGGTTAAACCGGTGACCTCCCTCCCGTAACAGCGCGAGAGAGGGCTCTGGTCTGGCTGTCAGCAGCCAGGGGTGGCTGCAGAGCTGCGCCCTGGGTGGCAGGGCTGGGTTCACTCTCCTCGCACCATGCTCCCAGCCAGAGCATGCAGGGTGCACAAACAGGGAGGGCTGGACTGCAGCGGGCACCTTGCTGCCCAGAAGCCTCTGGCAGGGGTTGTACTGAAGGCTTGTGAGGTGCCCGGGCTGCTTCAGGCAAGGGGCAGGGACCATCCCCAAGTGGGAAAAGCCACAGAAGAGCTGAAGTTGGCTTGTGGGACAGCTGGAGGCTGTCTCTGCAGGCCTCATCCAGCAGCATGCTCCTGGCAGGGGACAGCTGCTGGCATGGGGGCAGTTACGTGATGGATTTATGTTCCCCCAACCCAGTGTCTTGCCAGAGACGTAGGGACAAAGTGTGATGGGGAGTATCTCTGTGGTCTGCAAGCTCCAGGGACAATTTTGGCTTGCATGGTGGTGAGTCTGGACCAGTCAACAAAACTCACAGGTAAAAAATATGACCTTGATTCCCAGGACTCTTCTGGCAACCCCAGGTCTGAGGAGGGCAGGTGCTGCTGCCTGTGAATCCTAACTCTCACTGACAGACTCACTGATGACCAAATACCATCTTCTGTGCTTTACTGGGTCTGTCAGGCAGCCTGCTTACATTGAAGCATTAAGAAATATTTATAGTATGTGTTAGTGTTCTCTTGTCAGTGCCCTCTGAGTATCACAGATATCACTGGCAATGGCCTACAGCAATCCATCAGATGTGAATGAAGAAGCCACTGCCATCTCTATTTAAGGACTGGGACCATGTTTCTTTCCCAGGATTACTGCCTTGAAAGGAGATGGTTTTAGGAGTGCCTCCAAGTTGCAAATCTTATACCAGGACTTCTTGTGCCGAAGAGCCACAGCTGATACATCCTGGTTACTGATGTTACTATAATTGCATTTATGAGTAAAACCTGCTTTAGGTCCATTTGCACCTCTTCTAGGTCTGCTGCTACCCCCTTGCATGCCTAGACATAACATGAATCCCAACACCTCTAAAATACATTTATGCATTGAGGTGTGAATACACCCAGGACCTGTAGCTGCTGTTCATACAAAAAAACCGGTCTTTTAAACTTTTTGAGGTTCTGTTTGGTCTGTCATCTTTTTCTTAAAAAATAAACTACCTGATGTGAGAAGCACTGGGTGGATATACTCAGAACTCTTGTTCTGTGGGAAAAGGCCACCCAGGAGGTGACTGTGCCACCCCACATGCTTTTGCACAGGGCTCCCAGGAGATCACACAGCTGGGACAGGACCAGTAAATTTCCCCCCCTGCAGACTCCTGCAGGCACCAGTCAGTTTGAGGAAGCAAGAAAGGAGAGCAGGGGCCCAGAAGGAGAATACTATGTTTGAGGGAGCACACAGAAAAGGACTAACCCTGATAACCTTGTGTGCCTGCTAAGCCCACTGGCAGGCTGGAGCACTTATCCAGAGCCCTTGGAGAGGACCATCTGATCCAAGGCCACCAAACAGATCGTGGCCTATCAGCACATTGCCCAGAGCTGCTCCTGGGCAGTTTTCGTGGAGCTGAATACAGTTATTTGCATGTTGCACAGAGTCTGGGCTTTTCTTCTTCCTCTTAGCCCTGCTGGGCACTGCTGTACATGTGTCTGCAAGGGAAGTCACCCAAACTGGTGTAACTTCCCCTGGACAGCAGCTCCCAGAACTGCAACCCTGTCTGCACCAGCCCTGCTGGGGAAGGAGAAGGGCAGAGGCTGCTCTGCAGGGGGACTTTGGTGAGGAACTTCCCCTGCATTTCTTCTCCTCCCCTAGTTCCTCATGCATGAGATGATCCGAGTCCTCATGCTCCCCCCTTCATGTGACATTCACCAGCTGGGCTTTCTGCAGCAGGGGATGCTCATGTCCCCTCAAGAGGAGCCACGGGCTTCCTGTGAAATCCCCTGTGGAATAACAGCACACACCCCATCCACGTTCCTTCCCATGTGTCCAGCATGCCTCAGCCTCTGGTCAGCCCTGCTGCTGGGGGAGTTTTGGGGGGCTGTTAGAGGTGTCCTTGCTCCTGGGGAAAACCAGAGCCAGCCCCTGCTGGCCTTGTCTGGGGTTCAGCACAGGGAGCAGATCCCCTTTCACTCCCCTCTGCTGGGAGCTGCACCACCTGCTCAAGCACGGGGGACAGGAGAAAGGTGAGCCATTTTCTGCCCCCAGTGCCCCGCCTGCAGCCATGGCAGTGCCCTCCAAGCCTTCCAAAGGCAGGTGGTGGCAGTTCACATCCAGCTCAGACCCACCAACTTGCCAACTGGTCTTTCTCCACTTGCTCCCTATCTGCCTTGCCCTCTTCTCCAGGAAGGAGCCCAGACCAACATTCAGGCTTTGCTGTGTTCCCTTAAGGTTTGACCTACTCATTATCTGTCAGGCATTGTGGGTGTGTTCTAAATATTTGTTTAGATCATCTTTCTCGTAGTGTGCTGAATAGTTTCTGAGCTGGAAGGGCAGGCAGAGCATTGGCCTGGGAACAAATTAAGCTACCCCCTCTTGGTGTGTTTTTACTTTGTTTGGTTTTCTTCCCTGCACTATTTTGTTGGGCTCCAGCCCTACTGCGAATTTCACTGACATCAGTAAAACACTGACAACTTCCCCGGTGGATCTCAGCAGGATCAGAACTCTTCAGGGATGAAAGTATATCAGATTGTGTGAAAGACATATTTTCAGAGGTCACTGAAATTCGGTCCCTTATCCCAGAGCCTCCTTTTGCCCTAGACACTAATACTGCAAGTGCAGTAGGTGAATTTAGGTTTCAGCCCCATGAGAAGATACACTAGTTAATACAGAGAACTTTAGAAATTGTCCTTCCTCTCTCTGATGTCATTTTTATCCCTTGAGTGTACAGAGATTAAAAGATAGTTGATGAGCATATGATGAGCATACTAAACATTCATTGCACATTTCTCTTCCAGTATCCAGCTGACCTCAAATCTAGAATGAAATGAATTTGCATTTGTTTCTAAAAGTATCTTATTTTGTGAATCAAAATGTCAACACATTTGAAAATTGTCCCATACGAGACATTTGTATCTCTTGGAGTTTAAATTGCTGGATCAATGTCCCATTAATACTAAGGGTGTTTAAAGGACAAATTCCCTGCCTACTGCAGTGAAAATTTACCCCGAGGTATGACATTTCGCCTACCACTGAGTATAAGATTGTTGAATATAATGGACCAGAATAGCAAGATTTGCACATGCCGGTAACAAAAGAGGGTAAGCAGAAGATCCCATTACACCTTTCACTTTTTTTCCCCCCTCCTCCTTTTTCAGCCATTAAAACTTGCATGCTCTTTGCAATTTATATTACTGCACTATTCAGAAGCCTGTGCCTGAGTTTGAACAGAGTTTAGTCATGTAACGTGAGTGGATAAAATGAGCCCTGAAGAACTTCCACTCCAAAGGGTGCGAGGAAATGAGAGCACCAGGGTACACTCAGGTCTTACAGCACAAGCCTGGCTCCAGCTCCACCAGCTCCTGTGCTGGGCCCAGAGCTACGAGCCCCATCCCGGGCTCTCCTGCTGGCAGCTCTGCTGGTGGACAGGGCTCTGCCACAGCTCATCTCTGCCCTCAGCATGTCCTGGGGGAGCAGGGGGACAGTCGGCAAATCTCGACCCCTCCTCCTCTAATGAAATACGGAGACAACTGGACTGAGCTTTCGGCAAAAGAAAGCGCTGCAAATAATCTGAAGCCAGGGGCCCGGTGAAGCTGAGCCTGAGGCGAGGCTTGTTTACCCCAGGAAGTGCCAACATAACCCAGGAGAACATACCATAAAATTGCACCATACTGTCCCTCCCTTGTGCTGTCACGGAAACCAGATGCCAGGATGGAAAAGCACCAGGAGATGAATAAAAAAGCCTTGAGTGCCTGCTCAGCCCTACCTTCTGCTGCAGGCCATCTATGCTTCCCGGCATTCCCTGGTCTCCTGCCAATTCCCATCAACAGCTGTGGTTTGTGGTTGTAATGCTCAGCATTTGTCTCCTCTTTCTCCTAGCAGACCTGCCCAAAAGCTGGATGTGCAGCATGTAGCAGTTCAAGAGTCCCAGGACTCCCAGAACTGGCCTCTGAGCATGAAAACAAATCCTTCTTTACTCCTTTATCTTCCCCAAGGCCTGAGACATTGCAAGTGTGGATTTGTAAGGCTTCCGGGCCCTTCTGATGGCGTTTGTGAGGAAAAGTTACATAACACAGTGCTTTATAATACATCATTTTCTTTCTTTTAAAGAAGAAGGAAGTGCCAGCAGTAAATCTACAGCTGGATTGCCAGCCCAGAAGCAGCCTGCTTACTGCATTTAGCAGATAAAATGTTCTTCACCGTGCTTATTCCCAGTTTCTATGTCTATGTATTCCTGTTGAGGCTGTAGCTTGGGTAGGAGCAGATCCAAGATGTTAGCAAGTGCCTGTTAGGAATCCCACTCCCTGTTTCAGGAGGCCCCAGAAGTTCATTAGATGTTTAATAGCTTCCAGTCACTGCTGTGCTGGATGGACCTGAACTGGTGACCGAGGGGGGAAAGGTTCTCTCACACATTCACAGATCCTGAGGCATCTGTTCCCCAGACACAAATTTGTCTAATTCCCCTAAACCACTGATGATCTGCCCTGAAATGATACTCCCATTCCCCTAGGAAATCCCTTGGGTTGATATCCAGTAGATAGTTATTTTTGGATTCTTTCCCAGAGCGAGTGCACTGTATTGCTCTGAACCCTACACACCAAATAAATATATCATCCTACTGTAGTAAAGGTCCAAAAAGTTTTATTGAAGGGGAAACAGATTATTAATAATTAAGGGTAGTTCTCTGTATTGGTTTTGAGCCAAGTAAAGCTAATAAAGCTTTTTTTTTTTACAGCAGAGATAAAAGTGTAGAATATTGAGACAGAATTGATTGCAGCATTTAATGCAACATAAAGTCAATTAATGAATTGCAAGGGTTAACTCTGCATTTAAGTGAAACATGATGCTCACAAGCAATGTATTAAGCATTTTTAAAGATTAGCAAAAGCAAGCAAACAAACAAACAAAAAAACCCCCTTTTGATAAGCAAATGCCTGTATTTTTTTTCCTGAGGGAGAAACTCATATGGCCAATATTTTTACTTTTTTTATCCTAAAGTCCTGGGTGCTTATATGTATGTGTGTGCTTTTCCCTTAGCCCCTTTCAGAATAAAATAAAGCCTTTACAAGAAGGTGATCAGTGATTAATTCTAACAAAATTCTCCCACGGCTGCCTGCGATATTCTCGTGGCAGGGATGGACGTAAAGGGAACAGTCTTTGACAAATACTTTTGTAAGAAAGGCTCTAAATGAGGAGAGTTCTAAACTGCTACGTGTTTGGACCACCCCATGTTGTTTATTGTCTACCCAACCACAGTTTCTTAATTTAAAAGTATATATTCTATTTCTCTGCAATAACAGAACATGTGACTGAAAAGAGAAAACAGAATCACTGGGTGATTAGTTGTACTAATGAGGATGAGGAAGGTTTCAAAATGTTCTGCACTAAACAATTTAAATGTTTATTGCAGAATAAACCTGCAGCCATTCCTTCTCACTGACAGCCATTAAATTGTAATATTGTCCCTTTGCAGTCTTTCCCAAACCATCCACTTCTTCTGAAACATTTGTCCAAGTCTCAATATGAGATGAGGCCTTTTTCTGCACCATGGTCTCCTACTTTCTGCCTTATTCTTGGTAGCCATTCAATCTTCCAATGGGCACACGTGCCCCTCTTTGCCATCTGGCCACACTCAAGTCCTGAGTGCAGCCCCCTCTGTACTAAAGCCAAGCTTGTCACACTCAGCTGCAAAACCTTTCACAAGCTCAGGGGCAGAGTCTGTCATCCGAGCAGCAGCGTTGTTGTGCCTTAGGACAGAAGTGACCCCATTAAAACCATTTAGAAGCATGCACACTTATGACTGGCTCACTGCCCTTATGCTTCTCCTTGCTCTCACATGGTTCCCCAGGCCCCCACACATCCCTGCTTAAGCTGGTCTTCTTTGAGCAAACCACAGAAATGCTGTATTCTCTACATCTGCCCCTACCAGCCTTTTAAAGTAAAACTCAACTGATAAACAATTAAGATTAAAATAATAGTGGGAACATAATGGGAGCATGAAGGAGCAGGTACTATTTGTCTTTTCTTAGAAGAAAAGAAAATATAATTGAAAAACAGAGTCCTGTGAACAGTGTGACTAATGAATTGTAATTTTCTCATGATTTATCCAGTGTGCCCTGCATTTCCCACTGGATCTTTCTCAGTGTGAAGCTTCTGGGCTGCTCCCTGTTTCCAGCTCTCCCCTTCCCTGCTATGTTCCCAGTGCTTCCACTGCAGTTCCCCAGTCTCTCTCTTACATCTTGCCAGGCAGGCAGGAGATGACCCAAGCAGGTTGACTGGGCAGTATACACATGCTGTTGACTGTCCAGCACCATAAACCAGAATGTTGGGGAGTGCAGGCTGTATGCCCTGGGACAGGCAGAATGGCTACCTGTCATACACAGAAGGGCTCACAGGCAAGCTAAAAACCAACTCCAAGTGATCAGCCTCACTGCAAAACATGCAGTAGAGACGCTGTGCTGCTCCAACTTTTTCACCCAGGTTAGTTGGCTTAGGACAAGCTTGGTGGTAGAAAGGCAATGTGTGCAGCAGATCTCAGCATTTGTGTTTTCCTCTCATCTATGGCTTAGTCTGCAAGCTGCTTGGAGCAGGAATTGCACCAGTGTTTTTGTAAGGCATTGTACAAATATTTCCAACTTAGCTTTCTGTGTATGAAGTTACTGAAGTTTAGTGGTATCACTTCAGGCACTTAGAAGGTGTCAGAATGGGAGGTACCCCTGCCAGGCTACACAGCCTTCTTGCTTAATGTCATACAAGAAGTCTGAGGTCAGAAACATGGTCTAAGCTTCAGAGTTACAGCCCAGCACCTCACAAGAGAAGACTATTTCGCTTCTTTCAGTTTTTTAGCTTGTTCACTGGCTGAGACAGGAATAATTTAGAATCAGGAGAATATGACCATGTATTTAAAAAGTCCCGTTGGGTTGTGATGCAATCCTGCAGAGGTGGCATGGTCATGGGGAAAAGCTGTCTAGTCTGATCCTTAACATAACAGGCACCTAAGCTGTGACTCCAGGAACCCAGATGTCTCAGATGGGACTGGATCCAGATTGGTATAAACAGGCACAGAATGTTTCCCAGCTCATGTGTGAGGTTTATGAGCTGGACATAAAAAATATTCTTTTAATCAATTGGGAAAACTCAGAATAAGTTTAAGCAATTACAATGTGCAAAACCAGCTTTACTCTCTTTTCTTGCTAACTGAATATTAAACAGCTGTATCTGGTGCTAGATTTAGCCCTAGGTGCCATATTCCTGCTCAGGAAAAAGGAAGAGAAAGACGTCTGGTGTGCAGTGCTCAGCAAAGGAAGTGTTTAAGTGCCTGCCTAAATGCTTTGTTTCATGGCAGCCTTCATCTGCACCCAGCCTGTCTCTCACAGATTACAGCACGGGAAAGTCCTGCCTTTCCACTTCCTCTGCCAGCAAACTCTTCCTTGCAGCTAGAGGGACTTGTGCTTGTGTGACCAGCAAGGACTCTATTTCTGTCCCTCTAGCTACCCAGGCATCTTAAAATGATTGTACTCAAAGACTCTGCTTCATAACCCAAATATACCTACCATGAGGGTGATTGGTGACTGGGAATTTCTTATCCCACAGAAAAAGAGTGCTACCTAACCACTTCGTATGAGGTCATGGGAGAGCCTACAAGAAAATGTGTGTACTGATGAGGAAAGGTTTTCTTCAAAGTTCTTTACATTCAGCTATTTGGTACACTAAAATGATTTTAATGTCTGCTGCTCTTTGGAGCGTATTGATGGCATTGCAAGAAGGCAGCAGTATAATGGGATACAACAGATGACTGCATCAAAACAGTGCAATTTTAAGGAGGTAGATGTAGTTGGTGAGCTAATGACTAAATTATAGTCTATTTTTTCTCTCATTATTCAGTAGACTTGTACTCAATATCACTTAGATCACACACAAAGATAAATTTGGTTTATAGAAGTTCAAGGAATGCTGCAAAACCAGTTGAGGTTTTGATTGACTAAATTGAATTCTAGTTTTCAGATGGGACCAAACAGTCAGGTCCCTTCAAACTGAACTAGTGTTGCAAGGGCAGAACAGTGGCAGCAGTGACACTGCAGTCCTGCGAGGTGCTGAGCACCCTCAGCTCGTGGTTGTGCCACTGGGGCTCAAGGAACACATCCTATGGGATGCAGCCTGGGATGCTGTCCTTGCTCATGTCTTGCTCAGCGGTGCCTAACACTGTTATTTTGTGGAGTCCGTGTTTACTCACTGAATTTTTAAATTTTCCCCTGAGACTGATACTCTGCAGAGCCCTTCCCCGAGGTGCTTTAATTAAGTTACTTATTTCCCAAACAGAAGATTGCTACTTCCCCTGTGATGTGAAGAGGAAACTAAGAACAGCTGTAGCAAAGGAAACAGCTGAGGCAAAATGAAATGGTCTCTTGACAATGTCCCTTGGTAACACCTAGACACAGCCCAAAAATCACTTAAAAGCCAAATGCTCTTCTGAGGGCTTCTAATAACAAATGAATTAAGCACTTTGGAGAAAAAGAAGAAAAAACACCCACCAATAAACAAAAACCCCGCAATGATTACATCATGACAAAGGATGTGATCAAAGTAAAATACCAGTCTCATGCTCCTGAGGTAGGCAGAAATCTCAATGAAACCAACGAATATTTGTTTCCATAAGGGCAGCACAACTGTGTTTGGTCAAAAACACCCATATCAAACCAAAACAAAAAACTGGGTTCTGTTCCAGAGGGTAATGAGATAGTCTAGCCCTCTTGGATATTTTCTTCCCTGTTCTCTGAAACATTGATTCTGTCCATTAACTGGAATACTATTGTGCTGCTGATTGATCTGAAACATTTTGTGGGGAAGAGAAAAAAAAAGAAAATATAATGTTTGTGAGAAAGTTCCAGTTCAGATATATGTTTTATTTCCTCCTGTGGTCCTGGTGGTTTACTTTGTTTGATAAACTGGCTTGACTGGGGTTAATGGGAGGTCAAGTGAAACTCTGCCACTCTACATCACTTGATTTGCAGCCTCCCCCGACTTGGTGAAGCCCTTACTTAAAGGCACTGACTGCTTCCCAGAGTGATAAATGCAGTGACATTGGGGAGTTCTGCTGGAGAAAGGTGCCTCTCATAGAGCAGAGGTGATGGCCCAGCACCTGCTGAGGTGATCGTAGCTTTTCCACTACACTGAGCACACCTCTGCAGGAGAATAGGTGCAGCTTTTCCTCCACTGCCTGCCATAAGTTCAGAAGCACGGTCTGTGGCCATGCCCTCCTAAACTTGGTAATGCTGGATTATCTCAGTTGCTCAGCAGGTCTCTTCCCTTGCCTGTTTGCTACAAGCATAGGTTCAGCACTGCAAATACTCAAAGTACTTCTCAGTGCAATGGTGTCCGTGTGGTGATCACTGAAGAAATTCTGTATTTCACAAACTTTTTTATAAGCAGCTTAAAGATCTCAGACTCTAATACTGTGTTCTGCTCTATTCTGTAGCAGGTCTACTACTCTAATTTATCTTTCTATTTTCCAGTAGAGATAAAACATGATTAAAATAGCTACAGTTCCTCTTTCCACCTTCCTCTATGCTTACTGGTCTGTAATCTTCTAATGCAGGCTTAACACCTGACATTTTCTCTTTTTTCCTCCTTTTTCTTCCCTGCCTCATATAGGTGAGCTGTATTTTTGAGGCAAGGCAGCAAAATGTGAAAAAAAAAGAGTTTTATTTTGTAAAATCTCCATTATTTTTGATCACAGTCCAACTGACATGGCACTGAACCCTCCTGTGTTATTTGACTTAAAGAAGTGTTCATTAATTGGGAGCGTGCTGTGTGTTTTAGCTGAGGCTCCCCACATGAAGAGGCCATGCTGATCATTTGCAGGGAGGAACTGCATCACCAGATGAGCAAACTCGGAAATAATCTTGGACTTTGTAATGGCAGAAGAGGAGATGACTGATGTAATTAGTCACGTGAAGTGACTGGGGCATAGCATGAGGAGATGACAGGATTTCACCAGGTCTGTCAGGGTAAAAAGATTGAACTCCTGACGCATCTCGGTTTTCCCACTTGCCACCTAAATATCAAAATGACCTTTTTTTTGGTGTGGGGGGAAGGCATTCTGAGATTATGAGTGCCTGTCTCCATGCAGGTATAAAACATTGTAGCTGTTTGGCCTGACAGTATCTGGAAGCACTTCAGGGATCCTTATGAGCATCCAGTGATTTGACCTTGGCTTTTTGTTTTGTCTGCTCTTCTGGAAATTCATGTAGATCCTTCATATTTTGTTACAACTGTTTATATTCTGAAGAGCGACATTCATATCAGAGGATTTGCACTATCTAAATGAAAGCCCTGAAGGACTCTGTGGTATAAATGTGACTGCCTCTGCACTCCCTCGTCTACTACCGTAGCACTTGAGAATGTGGGGAAATCTGGGCAGGGGAGGGCAAACCCTGGCGTTAGTTTTATCTGAACTGAAAGGTGCTGTGAACCACGACAGTGTAACAAGGCAGCCCTGCACAGCTGCCTTCCTCCATTCTTGACATTTTCCGTAAGAAATTTCATCTCTTTAACCATTTTTAAAAAGAATAATCTTTGGCCATAGGATGTTTACTTTCTGTTTTCATCCATTGCTGTCCTCCCCCCCAGAACAAACAAGGCTGCTGTCAGTGGTCAGGGCACTCTCTTGTCCCTGCTGAGTACACATGGCACAGGGTGATGGTCACTTCTCTTTCCCTTTGGACTCTCCCCTAGGTTACCATTACGCTGAAAAGCAGCCCAAATATCCTAACAGTGCATGGCACCTAAGGGCAGGTTTGCTCCTGTGGCTTTATTTATCCATCTGGCCATCCAAATATAAAATAAAGTCATCTTTTGTCACTGGTATATACACACATATATGCAATACATATACATCTAACAGTACATTTGGAGCTTATTAATCTTTTCTTGATGCAAATGCTCTGGCCTGTTTTCTTTCCTGTCAGATATCCCTGGCACCAACACTCCTACTAACAAAACAATCCTCAGGCATTTAGCAGCATAGGACCAGTTACATTCTGTTACCACTCTTTTATTCTATGATACTAATTGACAAATATAATCTTTAATTCTGTTTTATTGCTGTTGTTTTGGGGGGTTGTTTTTTGGGGGGAGTTTTAATATTCATTGCAGTAATAGCCTGGTAAAATAATTTTGCATTCAGAAGAAGCAATTAAGAAATTAAAAGTGAAGGCAGAACTAATAGAAAATTGCTGAGTTTTTTAGTCATGCAGCATTTTCCACAGTGTTTAATAATTTTTTATGCTTCAATTATTATGTGAGATGTGGATGTCTTAGTGTGCAGCTGTTGTTAAAGCATTAATGATGCTCAGGGCCTGGGCATTCTTGTACTTCTGAAAGATGTGAGATCCAATCAAAGGTATTTTACAATTTTGGAGAACCGTAAAGAGTATATATTATTATAAACCTGCCCATGGTTTCAGTAGGAGATTTTCTTTGTCTAACCCCACCCTGCCAAGCCCCGAGTGCTTTATAATGTTATGAGCAACAAAAACTGTTCATCCCTGAGGCTGGTTGTGGTAGTTCTTTAGTTCTGTGTAGCAGGACAAAGTTCTATAGTATGACAGGTGAGACCCCTGGTTTTTATTAAGCCCACATGGTAATGAGCCCAACATTAACTCAGAGCACAATTCTGCTTCCCTCGAATTCAGTTCAGTGGGACCTGGGTCACCTCCTGCCTGGCACACAGACTTTTAAAGCTCTGGACTTTAGAGAAGATGAGGATGTCGTAGTGACCTGCCTCATCTCAGGAAGGAGTGTGCATCTATTCACACCTCAAAGTGTGTATCCACTGCAAAAAAATCCTTTCTGTGGCAGAAGTGAAAAGCCATGTCAAGCATTTGCTCAGTCACTTACACAAATCACACACAGGCAGAACTGGAACTTCTGTCATTCTGCTGAAGGTGCTTCTGTGAAAATCCTTTTTCATATCTTCTCGGACATCATCTTTGTTTGCTCCATTCTGTACAAACCTCTCAGAACCTCCAGAGCTTGCCTGAGCACTCCCCTTTCCCTGCTTAGGAGAAGGCAGTGGGCAGGTATGTGGTGCACCAGCCCTGGTCTTGCCTGGCTGCTACCCAAGGACCAAAACTCAAGTGTGGTGGTTTCCTTTGAGTTCACCAAACAGGTTTTGCAGCAGAACTATACTCACAAATGGCTTCCTTCATATCCCAGGATACTCTTTTAGCTAGAATACTTTAACGTTATTATAGTCAATCTATATATCTTGAACTCTAACAAGTTAAATAAGAACTAGTTTATCAGATTAAGTCACCATATATGTAGGTATGAAAATAAAAAGAGAAATACATTGACATATAAATAAACCTCTGAGCTGTTTTCCATTTTTGTGCTTTCCCAGTGGGCTTGGGAGTACCTGGTATTCACTAATATTTGGCACTCATCAAATTGCTCGCAGGCTTCTGAAGAGAAACTAGTAGAAGTGGTTAGATTTGAGGTGGTTGGTTCGTCTCCTTCAGATTGAGAAATACCCTTTGATTACATCTCTGCTGATAGTGTTTTACTATTTGAGGATGCAGGTTTTGTCCTGGCAGTGCCATATGCTACTGCCTGGCTGTCCCACTCAGTCTCTGAACCCCTCCCAGCGCAGCCTCTCTGAACGTGCTGTGAACTTCCCTTGGTGTCAGAACAGCTCAGTGTGAAGGCCAGGTGAGGCTGCATGGCAAAATTTAGAAAAGCATTGTCTAGATTCCAGGTTACTTCAAGGAAAAAACCCAAAACCAAGGCAAAAAAACCCAGCAGAATTTTAATTTTTTTTCTTTCTCAGTAAAGTCTATGTGGAATTTTACTAAAGCAGCAAGCCCTAAACTAAGGTATTTGTGCAATCCTTCTGCTTTGGGAAATTTATCCACAGCAGGAGAAGCAGTTCAGGGTGTGCATTGTCCCTGTGTGAGGATACCAAAATCCAGGGTGTGATATGGAAGGTGAAACCTTCATAAATCACTGAATCCCAGAATATGCTGAGTTGGAAGGGACCCACAAGGAACATTGAGTCCAAATCCTAGTCCTGCACAGAAAGCACATAATTAAGCCCATCAAATGTTCTTAAAATATGCTTTTGTGTTTAGAGTCATTTAGAATCACTCATGCTGGAGAAGACCTTTCAGGTCATTGAGCCCATCCATAAATCTGTAGCAAAGCCACCACTAAACCACGTCCCCAAGTGCCACATCTACATCTTTTAAATACCTCCAGTGATGGTGACTCCACCACTTTCATGCACAGCCTGTTCCAATGCTTGACAACCTTTTCTATGAGGAATTTTTTCCTGATATCCAACCTAAACCTCCCCTGGGGCAACCTGAGGCCATTTCCTCTTGTCCTGTTTCTTGTTACCTGGGGGAAGAGACCAACCCCCTCCTGGCTCCAGCCTCCTTTCAGGAGTTGTAGAGAGTGATAAGGTCCCCCCTGAGCCTCCTTTTCTCCAGGGTAAATAACCCCATAACCCCATGTGGGTTTTTTTTGTGGTTTTTAAACGCATTTTGCACGTCTTTTGCGTTTTCGCGGAGATGGAGGTGGAGAACATCCCAGGATCAGCCTGAGCGCAATGGTACAAGGCTCTGGCAGTGCTCACTGAGGGACAGAACTTCCCATATTTTTCCTAAATTTATTTTTGCTTTGCTCTTACAACACGATCCACCCGGGAAGACATTTCTGAACGGCTTTCAGCCGGCAGCCCTGCTTTTCCCAGAGAAGGAGCCCCCCATCTCCCTTCCCAACCTGGCTTTGCCAACCGCAGCCACCGGAACCCGCGGGCCGGGCCCTTGCACCGCCCCAGACCCCCCCGGGCCGCGGGGCCGCTCGGGAGCGCCGGGCGGGCGATGCCGCCGAGCC
>VZRO01005199.1:0-71130 GCA_013397915.1 Daphoenositta chrysoptera | reverse complement strand
GAGGGGGAGACCTTGGAGGGGCATCTTCATCTTTCGGAGTGTGGCTGAACGTGCAGCGGGTTCCGCGGAATATAGGGATCCTTGCAAATTTGTCATGGTTAGGGTGTATCCTGCAGGTTTGTGTGCAGCGCTGGGATGCGGGGACTGTAATTCCAGGTGGGGCTAAGGTGAATTTGAGTCTGTACAGGAGAGTGTTGTTTCTAACCTATTCATTATATAGTCGATAAAATCAAATTTTAATTGCATTATAATTTTCTCCCGTGTAATTCCAGAATAAGGACGCCTACAACTTAATTTTGTTTTGTTACTTTTTAATCTGGTGTCATATGTCACTTGGTAATAAAATACAAGTTTATCCACAGAAACGTTTCAGATACCAAAGAAATCAAGAGACTCTGTGTTATGAAGGTTTTTGAAGTTTTTTTTTTTTCTTTATCTGTTCCATAGCATCAGCATCCTGGATCCAAGTGTCAGCAGCAGTGTGACAGCTGTCACACTGCTGTGATAGTGGAGTCTTACTAACATTTAAAGCTGTCATTCTGAGTTTCTGGTAACATAGTATGGAAATA
Organism: Daphoenositta chrysoptera; assembly: GCA_013397915.1. Lineage (NCBI taxonomy): Eukaryota > Metazoa > Chordata > Aves > Passeriformes > Daphoenositta > Daphoenositta chrysoptera. Next base: position 70,561 of record VZRO01005199.1, on the reverse strand, counting down.
CAAGTGTACATTAGCATGAATGTTAATCCTCAAACCAGTAAAACATTTTCTAGATTGATCTGATAATCTGGGTTCTTCCTTATTACTGTTTCTGATGGTAGAAATTGCAAAGTCTCTTTTGCTCAAATTCTCTCCCCTCTCATTGACACAGAGTCTTCTTTCTTTGTGCTCTGACTACTTGGACTTTAAATACAGCTTTTAGTTAATGAACATTTTCTGTCGTAGGTTGTGGCAGATACATGTGTTGGACAGTAAATAGCCTGAAATTACTGTTGTCAAGGTTGGAACATGGATTCAAACTTAAAAGGTTCCCCCTGACAAATATCTTTGTTCAGCAAGGTGTGTTGTTTTGCAGAATATATCTTTGGTTCTGTGTGGCAAGCTTAACAGCAAAATCCTAAACCACATGAATAAGATACTGCTGTTACATGAAGTCAGATTGTTTCTTGCCTGGCATACAGAGAGTATTCTATTGTTGAAACAGAAGCTTTGAGTAGGAGAGAAGATAGCTTTTTATCCCAGTCAGACTGTCAGATTTGTTATTGCATATATTAGCTGTCTGAGAGCAGGGGCTGTGGAAAGAAGTGATCCCAGGATCTGTTTTAAAATATCCCTGTCAAGAAGTACCACGGTTGTATGAAAGTAAGGAATGAATTTGATCCCATCTGTTATACAACTTCCATTTGTCATCAGGTGCTCTAGATTTTCTTCCTTGTTTGCAGTTTAGCTGGGGCCACCTGAGGGGACAGATTAAAGAAGAGATTGTCTTCTGAAAGTCTCTGCCTCTTCCTGTGAAACCTTCCCTGCACTGGCTGTGGAAACCTGGTGTCAGCCAGTTCTCTTCTTGCATACAAAACTGTTCTGTCCCTTTATCTGAGTTTTGTGTGAGTCCTAATCTCTTGACAAAAAGAAAAAAGAATCTGTTCTTTATTGTGTCTATCAGTAGTTATATATACTTGCAAAAGAATTAATTGTTAAATTAATTGAATGCAATAGTTTAAAGACACTTATGTGGGGACCTTAAGGTATCTGTCACCAGACCTGTAACAGTGCTCACTAAACAGTTCGAATTAATTCTGTAAAGAGACAGAAGGGTGAGGAATATTTGTATTGCAAACTACTGAATTATTGAGTAATACAGTAACAGAAATTGTCTCTGTCATTTGGAAAAGCATATGTAGGGGCCACTTTGGATTTCTGCAGCTGCTTTGGCATGGTAAACATAAATGCAGATTTTTTTCCTCTCTCTGTGTATTTTGGAGAATACAGACACACAAACAGCCTGCAGTCCCCTTTTTCTTCTTCCTGCCTGCCAGCTGGGGGCATAGAGAGAACCAACGCATATCTTGATGTAGTGAGAGACAAGCAAAATTAAAGCTTGTGTGCAAGGAGTTGGATTTGTTTTTTAAGCAGGTTTATGTGTAGCTGTTGTAGTTAATTTGATTGGTGGTTTTTAGGAAATGGTGGGGCTAGTGTAAGTCAAGGTTGTCACCTTTGCCTGTCCTTCCTAAAGGCTTGTTCTCTTTAATTATACCAAGAGTTTCTGTCATTGCTGTAGATGGGCATAAGTTGAGAATGACTCCTATTCATTAAGGTAATGTTAACTACCCTGAAGTACATTACAAATCAATTTTATGAGACCCTTTAATCATAAAAACATTTGAAAATATATCTTCAAAGCTGAAATATTTTGAGTGTTGTCAAATTGCATCTCGTGGATTATCAGCTGTCAAGCAAATGTGCTACAGGCAAAGCATGCAGCTCGTGTTAATATATGTGCTGAATCCACACAAGGCTTGAATGTCAGTGCCAACTCCTGTGCTTGGAACCAGGATGCAGAGAGTCATCCTGGTAGGCATTTTGGTCCAGCTGAATCCCTCCAGTCTCTCAACATGGCTTCAGAGGCAATGACAGTGTGGGGACAGGGGGTGTGAAGGCAACTGTGCTTGGACTGGAAAGAGTTAAGCCCTGGGGACCCTGAAGCACTGGCACTGCTTACTAGCTGTGGCACCTGAAATACATGCATCACTTAGGCAGGGTAAGAATTATTTCAAAGAATTTTCCAGCTGTAAATGTTGGCCACTTGTCTGTACCACTTGATGTCTTTTCTGCTCCCATGTATTTGCATATATCAAGAGCACTGTTAAATAAATAGATGGTCCTCTTGCATGCCTCTTAAGTTTTCCTTTATTATTAATCTATGGCCATATAAACTTTCCTTAGGAGTATCCGTATTTTCTTCCCTGTGATCATGGAAAATTTAGCACCTCTACCCAATGTTGAGAAATCTGCATTTCTCTTCACGTGTACAAAGACAGGGACTTATTTGATTGCCTTTAATTTCAGGATCTCGTATAAAATCACCTCAGTTTCCCCCATCTGTGATTCAGGAATGTTCTCTCGAGTGCCACAAGTTGGCTGCTGCAGCTGGCAGAGTGTTTCCAACTGTCTAAAATTTGCTGAGAGTAATAGGCTCTTACATAGGTGCTGTTTTACATTTGCAGTTCCAGTGCTTACTGGGGATACGTGTATTGCAATCATATAAACAGCAGAGCTTAACAGAAACCAGCAACAAACAATGAGCACTTTTAGAATTGACTAGGTAAAGCTGAAAGTATTTTTAGTTGCAGCACTTTCTCCTGTGTTCCCCATCCCCTGTGGTTTTAATTGCATTCTGCTTTTTAGAAATGGCATTTTGTCCTCTCTGTCACGTGAAAGCCTGATGTACAGAGAATACCTTCACTGAGGGAACAGTGGAACTGGTTACAGGCAAAACATAATTGAAAGGTGTGGGGGAAATGGTGCATTCTTTGGCCTTTCACTCATGATCATTTGAATTTCAGGATAGTTGTAAGACTGTGGTGGTTGTGAGGTAAGGGCTGACCCTGTCCTGCTCAGTCTGTTTATGTGGGTTATGAACTCAAATCTGTTGTTACAATCTTTGTTGTCTGGTTATTCTGCCCTTTTCATTTACTGTTGCTATTGAATACACTGATATTGATGAAATGTTTACTAATTCATTTCTGGCTGACTATGACGATGTTAATGCTGTCCATGGAATTGATTTATAAAAGGATTTTTAGTACCAGACTTACTATCTTTGAGTGTTCTTTAGCATTGCTTTTTCAGCACCTAGAAAAAGTATTTTTATTTTTCTAGTACCTAGACAAGTATTGACCAATTTTTGTGTCTTGGGAAAGGCTGTTGTTTGCCTTATTTGCACTGACCTAAAGTTCTGGTGCTACTTTTGGGGAATGGCATATGACTGACCAAACCTGCCATTTTTTTTCTACTACATGAAATCATTGTGGGACTGTAGGAAAAATTGGGGACTAAATATCTCTGAGACAAACAGATTTTACATAAGTACAATATTCAAGTGTTTAAAACTCATATTCTCTAATGATGTTTGTATGGGAGGATATATTTTTATTCTATTACTCCCATTCAGTGAAAATGATCTATGATTTGTGGTCTTGATTCCTGTAAGTGCTGGACTGATTCTCTGGCTTGTATCTCCAGCACTTGGGATTCCCAGGTGGTCCCTGTGCAAAATAGTGTGATTGGGTCTGGGACAGCTTAGCTTGTGAGATTTGAGCGCGTTCAGTTTGGTGTGGCTGCAGCTACAAAAATAGCGTGCCTTGCAAAACAGGCCTTCTGTCTGCCACCCACACCAAAACCTAAAGCTTGATCCTGTAGGCAGTTAATACGTTTATCTGGGAGGCTGATTCCATCAGCAAATGCTTTACCTGAAATTGGTGTCCACCAGGAAAAAAAAAAAAAAAAAAATTTATATTGGTAATCACTTTATATATAAGAAAGTGCAGCAGAACGCTGTCCTAGATACATTTTTAAAAGCACTTTTTACTTCAGACTACAGGGCTTAAATGTTCCCCGGTAGCAGGAGGCTGTTCTGTGAGCAAATTCTGTTTAACTGGCATAGTTCAAAAGACTCTTAAATTCAGCCATGAGGCAATTCTGGTTCTCCTTCAGTACTAGATGATTAAATTAAATGGAGTGTTAGCATGAGTAACTTTTTCTGGTGTGCTACACAAGGTAATAGATGAGTTCCTAGGAGCCCTAGTTGCAAATTAGGTGACTGGAAAGCCCCGTTTCTGTGTCTAGTGGCTGTAGCAGTTGAATAACTTCAAAAGTTAGATCTAATTGCGTATTCTTGCAGTCAGGTGTGGCACTGGATGATGGCTCCTTCTCCTTTATATTAGAGCAGTCTTGAGGGTAACATCCTCACGGAAACTGATTTCTTGCCTTTTTGTGTTGCACAACAAAGGTGTTTGTTTCAGTCTCTGATGTACAAATCAGTTTGACCCTCTACTGAATTAAAAAAAAAAAAAAAAACCACCAAAAAACCAACCCCAGACAGTTTTCTGAATTCTAGCACTGTCACTCTGGGAAAAAAAAAAGCTGTAAGAATTAATAAGAAATACATTCATAGCAGGGTGGGGTTTTTTTTGGTTTGGGGGGTTTTGTTGTTGTTGTTTTAAACAAAACCTTTCTGTTTAGTGTCCTTGAAAGTGAAAATTCTCAGGCAAAGTGCATTCTGGGCATGAAAAGCCAGTTCATTTCTTGTTCTATTTGCACCTTTTATGTGCTGAGACATACGGTTACTTGAAACTGTTCCCTTCAAAGGTGGAAGTGAAATATGTAACCACTAGACTCCATGAGGCTTCATCTCAAAGATAAAATTGCTGACCTTTTATATAAATGAAGATCATACAGACAAGAGAGAGCATTGTGTAAGGATTGCTTATGGAAGCAGTTAATTGATTCTGAGTTTAGATTTCCTGCTTCTCTGTAGAAGCTCTGTGTGGGGAGGTGTGGATTTGTCAGCTGAACAGGCAACTGAATTGTAATGATGGTTTTGAATTTTTTGCTGTGGCTACTTTGCTTGTTCCCATGTAAAACTGACTAAAGTCATATTCTCCTAAGCACAAAAATAGTAAATGCTTTACCTATTCTTACCTTTGCATCTCGGAGTTCAGAGCTGAATTAACTTCTTATCAGGAGTAACAGAATAGCATAATCTAGTTGGTATCTCCAGCCTTGAAGTGTGGAGGGCAATCCTACAAGAACTTTCATCTAGCCTAACAAAACCCAAGTTGTTTTCTTATCTCTTCTGAAGTTTCCGGTTTTAGCAGTGTTCGGAGCTGTTATGGGGAAACTCCATTATTCTGTAGCTCTGGCTTCTTAATAAACACGGGGTAGAATTGTGTCCCGGTAGGAAACTCACTGTAGGTGTGACTGGCAGTAGAGCCTAGTAAATGGCAGTGTAAGAAACTATTGATTAAGACCTAATATTTTGAGTGTGACATAATATTGATGTTAATATTGTGTCAGGTTTTCAAAGGAATTTCAGTCAAATGACTTCAGTAACTGCCAAAAGTGAAGCTTGGGAACAGATGTTGTAATGGGAGTCTTAAAATTTGACAGCTCTTCAAATAACTCTAGTGTGTCTCAGCTGCAGAGCAGAATGTTTTTGCAGGGCTGATGCCTCTTGCTTTGCTTTTCTCCTTGTCCCTAGTCCAGAATGGGCCTCAGTTTGACCCCATTACAGTCCTATGGAAACTCATGCTCTAATAAACATGTATCCAGGCAGGCAGCATGGAAGAAGAAGGAGGTTTGGATGGAGAGGACAGCTGAGGTGAGGAGAGACGTCAGTTAACTAGGAGGAGGAGAGCTTGCTTTGAGATGAAAGCAGGGAAGACTATTAATTAGAATGTGGGACTGAGTTAGGCCCAGGTTGGGGATAAAGTAGAAGAGAGGTTGGGTTGTGAGCTCTTTGGCTGTGTGGGAAATACTGGTGAGTACTGAGGAAGCGTGTAGGAGTGATGCTGCCTCTCACCCAGCATCTTGGGGACATTATGGAAAATGAGGACTTGCTGGACAAAGAAAATAAGTAAAAGAGAGATGATGGGCAGGAAAAGGTGGACAGGAGGTGTAAGAGTAGAAGCTAGGACTTTGTAAAGAAGGCAGATAGGTCTGTTGGACAAGGAACCTGTGATGGTAAAAGTAGAGTTAGAAAATCTGTAAGGAAGGAACTAAAGTGAAATAAAACAGTTTTGTCCATTGCCATTAGTGGCCAACATGTCTTCACCACTTGAGCTTAATATGTATCTCTGAGTGGTAAAAATTGATGTTGTGAGCAAATGGTTCTGACTCTGGTCGAGTGCTGTGTAACCACGAGGATGAATTGTCTGGGCTCATCTCCTGGTTAAGAGTTTATACTGCTAGACTCCAAAGCAGTGCTCAAGAGTCCAGAAGTGGCAGAAAGCAAGCAGCCATGAATACATAATTGAAGGCCATTTCTTCCATTAGTGCCTTGCTTCGTCCCCCCCACGTGTCTGGTGCTGGTTTAGTCAACATAGTGCTCAATGGTATGTCCTCATTGCTTTACACTGTACCGTGCTCTTGCTCCAGAGATGCAGTTAATTTCCTCATGGATAGTCTGGTACTGCTTTCTGTAAAGTTATTTATTATCAGAATGGTCTGGTGAGATGAGGAAGTAGTTTGCTTCCTATTTTACACGCGGAGCAAAGGCACGGAGAAGTTCAGTCAGTTTTGCATGGTTAGAAATGACTGTAACCTGACTCTTTTTACACTGGTTTACATACTGCAGCCACATCCCCATAGAACTTGCTACTTTTCTCTTGCTATGATTCCCTTTCAATAATGAATTCTTATTTCATGCTTGATTCTCGTGTTTGTAGTCTCTTCGGGCATGTAGCTGCTCTAATCGAATCGCAGAGCGAGGCAGCGCTCCAGGTCCTGCTGGTTGTTGCAGCAGCAGCACATGGCCATTCAAAAAGGCAAACTTGTTTCTAGTTTCTTCTTTTGTAACTATGTTGCTTGCTCAGAGAAATGAGGAAGTGTTAATTCTGGCGTTGTGTGACTCTGGAGGACTTGTACTCACTCTGGTGTTAGTAGCTCCTTTAAGCATTTGGTATTGCTGCATTCCTTCTCTGCACTGTGTTCACACAGCTTTAGGGCCAAACTGGCACATGTTGTGAAAAGACACCTACTTGGTGTTTAAATGTTATGGAGGAGTTGAAGTGGTGCTGCAGCCTTATTAACAGAATTGTGGGCAATGAATTCCTTTCTCTGCTTTATGGTGAAGGAAGGAGGAATGGGCTGGTTTTTATTTTTCAGGTGGGAGTCTCACAATCATCCACATTGCTCTGCTTATCTGTTTAATCTGACAGAAAATTCTGTCCTGCTGTCACCACTGGACCCGTAAGTTCTTTCTGTTTTGTAGAGCCTTGTGGCTTCTTGAGTTTCTCTGTAGAAATGAAATTGTATCAACCAACCTAAGAAGTATGAAGCTGCTGTTTCTTCTGTCAGTAGGTAAAAGGTAAAAAATGGTAAAATGGTAAAAGGTCTTTTGCTACCCTCTTGGGGTTTTTGATGGTTTGTGTTGGGGGGGGTGTTAATATATTTTTTTCTTTTTATTTTGAATCATGCTCATCACTCAGTTTTTCTTGGAAGCTTCCTTTTTAAGAGAAATACTATTAATTAAGTTTATTCTGGTTAGAAAACTACATAGTTTGAAATAAAAACAAAAAAAGGAGAAAGTGTTTATTCCTGGGTAAAGAAAAGACCAGTAGCCTCTATGGGTGCAGCTGTGGTGTTTTGCCTTTTCTTACCAGACCTACTGTATTGGGTTATGTTCAGTTAATATTTGGCTGATCAGCTTTGCAGCTTGGAGGACAAGAAACACTTCTGCTATAGAACAAATTCGGTGGAAACTTGCTTTCTCTTGAAACTGTGGCATTAATTGGTAGCAAATCTCTCTTCAGTTTTAAGGCAGAGATCTCTCTCCCCTGTAAGAGAAGGAAATGATCATGGGAGTGCTTTTGGTCTCCAGAGTCAGTCTGGGTTTCTCAGAAGCACAGCTGGCTTCTGATGTGATACTGGGATTGTGACAAACATCGGTGTTCAAACCTGAGGTACTTTCATGTGGAAAAGGACACATAAAAAAAATCTTGAACAATTAGAACCTCAGGTGCTGTTTCTGGCCTTATGTAGGCTTTTTGTGTGTTTAGTTATGTGATCTGTCAGCTCTGCCCACCTTTACCTCTGTGGGTGGATTTATTCAATTTGAGTCTCTTCAGTTCAAGTAAGAATTGTAGTGACACTTTATAAAAGAACACGAACTGCAACATGCTGAAGCACAGCTATGTGTGGATGAGTCAGGAGAGTAGCAGCACTAAAAAGAAAAGGAAGTACACTCATGATAAAACTTAATTTTAAAAGGGGAAAAAAACAACCAACCCAACAAAAAAAAAAAAAAAAAAAGGCAAATCAAAAGCCATCTGTCTCCAGAGGATGGGATGTAATAAAGTGATGCAGTTTGTATCTTGGTTTCTCTCTGTGTATATAGATTTTTGTGTTTGTGTAAATCTGTAACACCACACCTACACCCATGTGCTTGGTGTGCCTGTACACTCTGCAGGTGGTCAGCTGGATTGTGTCTCAAGACACTACTCAAGGAGGGCAGTTTGTATCCAAAGCAAATTTGAGCTGATGTAGAACCCACGTGTACTTTCAGGAAACAAATATTTGAATTGCTGGCCAAAATACCTCAGTGATTTTTAAGCCCCTATTTTGGTGTAGGAGTGATCCAGGCTTTGCTGCTGCTCGTGTTCCATCTGTTGGGGGCAGGTCCTTCCTGCCAGGGCACAGCCATGCACACGCTCCCTCATCAGGGCACCGTGTGTTGCTGACAGTTGTCAGGAAATAAAAAATGCCATTTACAATAAAGTTCGGTTTCTGACAATTGTTGGATTTACAACACTGCCAGAATGATTCAGTACTGCATAATTTTGTGTTTTTGATGTATATGCAATAGCTTCAGTAAAGGAACTAAAAATCACTCACTGAGTTCCAGTAATTTGTGTTTAGCTTCCACAGTTACATAGCTCTTTCTTCCTAAGAGAACATGTCATCTTTGGTCTTAGTATTTTAGCATGTTAAAAAAAAAAGTTGAAAGTCAAACTCTCTCCTTAAAATGAAAAGCACAATTGTTGTGCTTAAAATTGGTCTATTTCCTGGTTCTGAATCAGTGTTTCAGAAAAAAAGAAGCCCAACAAAAAAAACCAACTAAATGTATTTACTTGGTAAAATGTTGTTCTCTGCAGAAGGATCGGTGTTTTGTTTTTGTTTTTGTGTTGTAAACGAGCAAAAATTTCATTTCACACTTCAAGATATTTCTTAATTACTTAATAATAAGAAAGATAAGTTCTTTTATGCTGGTACTTCAGTGTATCTATTCAGTATATCTATCTGTTCAAGGACAATGTTCAATCATACGTTACAACTCTTTTGGAAGTTCAGAGACAGACAAACTTGAAGGCAGTGAGTGAAAGCCATGTTAGATATGTCTAAGCAGTCATCATAATACTTTATAAGCACCCTAATTCTTTGAAGTGCTTGTGCTTATGTGTAGTTTTTTGCTTAATTTAAAGCTGGTTTATTTAAGGTATTCTTTTTTCCCCTTGCCTTAGGCAGTCCCAGAGTATGAATTTCTATACTTGATCTGCTGCCCTTCACTGAAGGAGGGCACCTCATAAAAGTATTTTCTCTCTTGCCAAGCGGTTGTTTTGTGTAACATCATCTCTCCCTTACTGCTGTCAGCTGTGCTCTGCTTCCTCAGTTGCTGAGGCTGCTGGTGCAGGACTGGGTGGTGGCAGAAATGTGGAGGCTGTGTCCTGCCTGCAGTGCTGTCACAGAAGTAGCTGGAAGGTGGGGTTCATGCTCGTGTTTTACATCTGCTCAGATAGTTTCATTCTCACTGCTCTGTCCTTCCCTATCATCTTTTATTTAGCACTTACGTAAAAAGCTCTTCTTGCTTGTACTTCAGGAAATATCTGACATAGATAGCATTCTTGGTGTTTTCTTTTGTTCTTACCAGCCATACTTTTCTCTGCTTTATGCTTCCCCTGAATGCTCCTAAACCAGAAAGTTTAGAGTAACTAAAAGGAGCTACTTGTAGAGTTTGGGTAGTACAGTAGGTCTGGTTGTTATCCTACTGCTTCTTTTGTTTGGCATCATTAATATTTGTAATCATCTCTGCAAAGTTGAGGCTAGAACTGCCCAAAAAGGAAGTTGTTTGAATTTTGTCTTTGAGCTTTCCTTTTTTTATAGGATCAAAAATTATTTGGATTGGAAGGGACCTTAGGGATCACCTGGTGCCAAGCCCCCTGCTCCTGATGGAGGAGGTTCAGGGATTCTGGAAGTGTGCTCCTTGTAGCCTGTTTATCATTTCTGAATGCAGGGCCAGTCAGGCCAGGAGTCCAGAGAGGTTTCCTTTGAACTGTGCTTTGGAATTGGGGATGGCTTGTTGAATAGGACATGGCTTCCTTTCTTTCTTATTTTCTTTCTTCCCTTATGCTGGTTCTCAGGGTTTCTCAGTACTTGTAATTGGGGCAGGCTGTAGTAGTCTGGTTTGCATATCTGACAAATACTCCTTTTGGGTCTGAGTACAGCTTACAGTGCAGAAGCAAACTTTTCTTCTTTGTGAGGAGCCATGGGACACTACTCTTTTCCAAAACAGTGCTTCTAGAAAAAAAGAGAAATCTTACTTTTGTACTGAAACTGATGTTTAAGGTCAGTACTTCATACTTTACTAGTATAATTTGAGAAGAACTGAATTCAGCATCTACTGCCTGAGATTTTACAGTGGAATGCATTTATGCATTTCTTAGTTACATGGGAGTAATTCTGAAAATCTGGCTTGGCTTTTGTAGTTTTTCTTGGACAAGTTTGAAAAAGGTAATACTCTTTTCTTAGACAGGTGGGGTCAATATCCTCCCCCCTCCAAATTTTATAAGTTGCTTATGAAAAGAATAAGGGGGAAGTTTGTCTCTGACACAATAGTTGTGTCCTCAGCCCAGAAACTTAGTGATTAGTTCCTCCTTTGCCTATAGCACCTTACCTATAATGTCAAGTAGTTGATTCTCTGTACCTTGCAAAATGGGACTGATTTAATCTTTAAATACAAATAGTATGGTCATGGTTTTTAAACATGCTGCATTGTTGTTTTAATAGCTAGCTAGACTTCAAAGAAATTATTTTGGAAAACATTTGTGAAAGGTACAGCCCCAAAACTATCCCATCTTAATGAGACTTGCACTTCTACTATTGACTTACATGTATTTTATCTAAACCTGTGTTTATAGAAAACTGCAGCACATATAAAGATTGAAACAGTGATATCAGTACCTTTGACTTACTGAGAGCAGAAAGGATGGAAGTGTCTTATCTAGTCTATAGATAACAGTTCTATCTGCTTATCATATTCATAAGAAAATGATTGTTTTTGCATTTGTCTCATGGTTCAGCTTCTGACTCACTGGAAGGTTTGGATAGAAATGCATATTCTATTGCATAATACTTGTAAACATACTATTTATAATACATCAATTTAAAATATATTGATACTAATATTGATATTAAACATGCAATATGAAATACTCTGGGATACCCAAATAATTATTTCAGAATTCAATAGATGGGCTATGCAGCAGAAACAGCTGTACCAGCTGATCTGAGATATTGTTTCTTTTTTTTTGTTGAGTGAGATGCTCTAATCCCAGTTGCTTAAATGTTTTGGTCATACAGGTGTGCAGGGTAGGTGATTTGAAAAGCTCCATCTGTTCCAGTGTGATGAAATGAACTGTAGTTGTATATTGCATAAATAGAAGTAGTCATCTAAAACTTGGACTTACTTGATTTAAGTTAACAGTTCTGCTTGCCCCAGCCTGTGTGCTGGTTGGGCCACACAAAACAGGCTTGTGAAACTGGTCCAGACTTCAAACAAACAACTTGTGGGCTTGTAGTAGTTTTAACCAGTGAACTTACCCATGTTAGCCCAGTGCTGCTGTTGGTAGAACAGAGGAAGTAAGGCAAGAACTGTTTCATCTCTGGCAGTCATGACTTAAAATATTTTATTTAAAGTGCTACAGAGACCAAAGGAAATAAATACAGATCTTAATTTTATACTTTTGAACTTGCTGTGTAGAAAGGCTTTGTCTTTATAGCTAGTTGAACTTTCTGCTTTCTCCCATATGAGGGTGGTTGGGTTTGGTTTTTTTTTTTAAATGCAGTAAATAGAGTAATTTGTATTCCAAATGAGAAATTTGTCTGCATTATTCACTCATAAATGTTAACGCCTTTCATTTATCTTGGAAATCCTTTGACGAAGTTGTCTGGCTGTGAAGAGCATCAGGTTTTTCTTCTAAGAGGAAAAAAGGTGTGCAGTTCTCTTGTCTGACACAGCAGAAGATGAGCCAAAGAATTGAACTGTGGCCTTTGGCAGTTCTGTATCTTCCCCTGAATGCAAGGCTTTTCTGTTAAAAGGTTTTTTTCTTTTTTGCTTCTGCCATGGTTTGTTAGCATTCTAAAAGGAGACCTAAGGATGTGACTCAACCTTGCAGAAGGAAGGAAACATGAAATGTAGGCTGCTCTCCTGTTCTGAACTTACAGCAGCCCTTTGCAGAGGGCTCTGTATTGTTGCTAAATAAGTGTAGAACTGCTGTGCTGTGCATGACAGACAGGGAAAGCACAGCAGTGGCTTTTTGGAAAAGACACTTCATTTAATGACATCCTGCATGCCAGTAAAGCAAAAGTAACCTACACTCTCAATTAAGTAATTTCAGTCCAAAGGAGTATCAAATCCCGTTCTTCCTGGCCCATGTTTTTAGGTTGTGGGAACAAAATGCTCTGTATCCTTGTTGGTATGAAGGGAGTTTGAGGTGGTGGATTCAGGTTTGCTGACACTGGTGTGCAAACAGGAGAAGTGTGGATAGGAGGATGATAATACTGCTGATTCTCCATTTTTACAGATGCTTGAATCATTTTGTCACTTCAGAGGTCTGAATATGATTATTCCTGTCATCTGTTGCTCCAAAATAAATTTGTATTCAATACAAATTTAGAAGCCAAAGTGGCGATCATAAATATTAAACTTCTTGGTTTATGGTAGTTTTCTTTGTCTAAAAATAGTGTGCTAGCTAAGGAACAGAAGATGTCTTTATTCCACTTTTTATAAGATAGCCCATAGTCCCAGGATAGATATCTTCTTCATGGCATTACTGTAACTGGTTTTGTTTTCCCCTGACTGGGGGATGGACAAGGTACTGAAATACAGTTTTATAGTAAGTAAAAAAACAAGAAGAAACTCAAACAAACTCCAAAAAAAAACACAACACAGATCACAACTGGTGGTCTATCTGAGCCAGGGGAGAGACTTGCACAGCCATACAAGCAGTTTCTCGTGGCAGCTGAGGCGAGTGGCAATTCCCAGTATTTTGGCAGCAGGAACAGAAGTTTGGGATGCAACTGAGACCTGGTTCATAGCTGATCCAGGACTCCTGCACTGTATCCTCACTCTTGGTCTGTTGTGCTCCAGTTTGAGCTATAGGATAAGTGAAAAAGGGGAGACCTTCAGGAAAGTAGAGGTGGAAGGAGAGCTGGTGGCAGAGGATGGAGTTTGTTAAAGCTGCCTTGTGGGCTTAGTGTTGGATTAATGATCTGTTCAGGCACCACCTAAAAGAGTACAGGGCTTTAGGAATAGATTAAAGAAATTCCATGAAGCTTCTGCAGATCAGCCTTCTTCTAATAAAGGTTGAAGAGTCCAAATGAACCAAACAAAACCCCACCATACCACCACTGCCTTTTTCTGTTTGTTTGCAGAGATTGAGTCTGCATGGATTTCAGTAAATGGTTGACCTACTTTCTTGGCTAGCAAACTAATATACATGTCTACTCTCTGTAAAAGCTGCTCATAGACCAAGCTAATGTGTAAGGTGATTGGATATCTTAGAATGTAAATGTAGTTTACTAAGCTAACTACCTAAGCTAACTACCTAACTACCTTGATTTTAAGGAAATTGAAAGGCAGTGTGATAAAGGTATATTAAAGAAAGGATATAGCACAGGCTGACAAAATGAAGAACTTTTCTTCACAGCACCAGAAGTTACCAGGCAGTATCTGTAAAATAAATCAGGCCCTTTTTCCCCCTCCCCTCACACAGAACTTAATAGGGCTGTGACACTTGCTGTCAGTACTGATTGGAGAGGCTGAAGATGTTCATGTGAAATGTGCAGAGGTAACTTGCAGTTCAGGCAGTCTCTGCATTACCTCTGAAGTGGTCCTGAGGATATTTCCCGAAATACCTGCTGTTGGACTAGGTAAGCACTTGGTGTGAATCATTTTGGCTGTTTATACATTAGCAAAAAACACCCATTTGCATTTAATATATGTGAGTGTAATGGGCAATAGTCTATGTTCAGTGTCAAGGTCCTTTAACGTTTAAAGAGAAAATTCAGGGCTTTTCTTTGTCTTTGGATTTTAGCAAATATAGAGACAAAGAAAGGATATTCTGTGAAAGAAAGCTTGTTACAATGAGGATATTCATCTTTAAGTAATGCTTGAGTTTATAACTTCTGTAAAGATAGGAACATGTTTGTACTTATTCTTGTATCAGTGTTGAAAACCAACGTATTTAAAGTTAGTGGTAGTGCTGGTTGTGATACTGATTGTAAGATTTTTTTGACACCAAAGAATAGAGAGTGAGAGAAGCCAATCACCTTTGGTTATTAAAGGCCACTAGATACGAAATCCTGTACCTTGAGAGCTGTTTCTGAAGTAGTCCTAAGTCAGGATCTTGTGTCATTCCTGTGGTAGTTTCCTTTATAAAAGATGCTGAATGTTTATTCACGTATCACTATTCAGGATAGAAGGTGTTTTTTTAAAGCTGCTGATGTGGGGCTCTAATCAAACCCCCCATCACCTGCATGCTGGCATCAGTCAACTTGTTTGCATTTTGCTCTGCAAAACGAAATTCTGTGACTGGGTTAAGCTTCAGTTGGAGTCTTTTTTGCTACTGTGTACAGCAGGAGAGACAGGTTAACCTGCTGAATGGAAAAGAAACAAGTTCTCCCTCTTCTGTTTGTGTGAAGCTCACAGTGCTAAAAGTGGGGGGAGAGAAGGGCAGGAAGAAAATACTTGTTGATTAACAACTACTGTAATTTTCAAACAGAGCTGCACTTACCCTGTGTGACAGTCTTGTTTAGTATGGAATTGTACAATTTTGATGAAGGTAGTGCTGTATTTATTGTGTGGTTACATTTTCGTGCTAGTCGTGTTTTCATTTCATGAGAATACTATAAAAACCGAATTGTTGATACTGGTCTGCACGAAATGGAATTTGATGGGTTTTGCTGCTTGAAAGAGGGACTTTTCTGCTAGCAGATGTAGTTCAGGGTTTTTAGTTATAGTGATTCCTGTTTGTATTTAAAATACTGTGTAAACCGAGTTTTTGTAGCTATTTTGGTGGCTTTTCTTTTTTTCAGTTAATAGCCTACGTAGTTTAGCATGCTACACGAAAAAATGAAGAGTAAAGGTGTAGCAAGAACTTAGATAATATAACACCACCAACTTCCCATTATACCACAGCTTCCTACCCACCCCACCCCCTCAAGCTCCACCTTATCACTGCTGTGGGTTTAATTCCCCCACCCCACTGCTGACTGAGGGAGCCCTGCACTTCCTGGGTGAGTTTAAAAGGTGTTTTATGCTTCCCCCCAGCTCCTCCAGCCTGCCACGCTGGGTCAGTGACAAGGCTGTCCCTGCATCCCATCACAGCTCCTGGGGTCCTGTCCTGGTGGTGTTGAATTTCTTGAGACCCAGGTCAGTGAGGGGAGGTCTCAGGGATGCTGTGGTCAGCAGGGAGCAGCTCTGGGCACTCAGAGCAAGCCAGTGCTGTAGTGGGAGACGCCTCTGCCACTGCCAGTCCCGTGGGGATGTTTCTTGGACCATCCTGGCTGATCAAAAAGCAATCCAGTCCATGCCATTGGGCAGTGGAAGGTCTCCTGTTGGGTTCCCAGTAGCTTGGATGTGGTGGGCAGCACAGTGTCCGAGGATGTTGCTGCCCAGAGCAGCACGAGGTTCAGCAATGAGTGCAAGGTCGTTAACCCGGGCCCAGGCACGCCCTGGTACCAATTCAGGTTTTGGGATGAGGGGGTTCAGAGCAGCCCTGAGGAGAAAGACCTGAGGGCTGCATCCCCAGCAGCAGGGCCAGCAGGTCAGGGGAGGTGGTTCTGCCCCTTTGCTCTCGTGAGACCTCATCTGGAATGCTGTGTCCAGCTCAGGATCCTCAGCACAGGAGAGACATGGACCTGTTGGAGCGAGTCCAGAAGAGGCCCACAAAAACCATCAGAGGGATGAAGCACTTTTCCTATAAAGGCAGGTGGAAAGAGCTGGGGTGGTTCAGCCTGGAGATGAGAAGGCTCTGGGGAGAACTTAGAGCACCTTCCAGTACCCAAAGAGAACTTGTAAGACAGATGGGCCCAGACTTTTGACATGGGCCTGTTGCACTAGCACAAGAGGCAATGGTTTAAAACTGAAAGAGGCCAGATTTAGACTCGATACAAAGGAGAAATGTTTTGCAATGAGAATAATGAAACACCAGCACAGGTTGCCCAGAGAGGTGGTAAATGCCCCATCCCTGGAAGCATTCAGGGCCAGGTCTGAGCAAGATGATTGAGTTGAAGATGTCCCTGCCCATGGCAGGGTGTTGGACCAGGTGACCTTTAAAATTCTCTTCTAATCCAAACCATTCTGATTCTGTGCTTCTTGGCAGGAAATGATGCATTGGGAAAATCTGTTTTGAGATGTTTCTCTGATCTGGTGATGTGTGTTGACTTTTCATTATGCATTCATGGTCTGAGATGCTTGTTTCCATCTTGTTCTGTTGAGTAGTTCAGAAGCTGAAAAACAACTTAAAGCAAGTTAATTTTTGGACTCGTGAATGTTTTGATCTGCTGTGTAGTTTTTGCCATCCTTTACTATTAGGAAAGAAGCAGCAGTTGCACAAACACATAGTTGAATCTTCTCAACCAGGAGAATTAAAATGAATTTAACTTTTTTGCAGCTAAAAATGATGCACAGTTTGGCCTAATCTGAAGTCCATCAGAGGCAGT
Organism: Daphoenositta chrysoptera; assembly: GCA_013397915.1. Taxonomy (NCBI): domain Eukaryota; kingdom Metazoa; phylum Chordata; class Aves; order Passeriformes; genus Daphoenositta; species Daphoenositta chrysoptera. The sequence continues at coordinate 53,563 of VZRO01005199.1, read as the reverse complement.
CAATAACATGTTGTCAAGGAAAGCTGGAGTTTAACTCATACTCATGCTTTATATATTCTCTGTGCTGCTAGGGAAAGTAGCCTGGGAAACTGTAGGCATATGTAATGCTGGCAGTTAGTGGAATATCCTAAAGATCCAAGATTTTGTTGATTTGCATTTCATGTTAAACATAAGTCCTACCAAGAAGTTAAGCAGGACATCCTTCCAGGATCAGATTTCTTTCAAACCAGTGCTGTACTTCTGATCCTTTCAGAAATCTGTTCTAAATGTGACATGTCTCTGCACTGTAGCCTTTATTTAAGACCTTGGTTTATTAACCTGTTGTCTAAAAGCATATTTGAGTTAAGTATTGGTCTCCCAGATAGTGCTGACAGACTTCTGTTTAAATAAAATTGGGAATCACAGTCTTTGTAGTTGTGTCATATTCACAAAAAAACACAGACTCTAAACTGTATCTTAGTATAAAACTGACATAACTTGTGCATGTAACTGAAACAGGAATTTGGCAGCATTTGTAAGTGACTTTTTTTTTTCAACTTACAAGAATTTTGATTGCTGAGTAGCAGCTTTTTGTGCAAGTTTGTAAAGATGAGCAGGAAATGATGGCTGTCCCAACTGCACAATAGCACATTTTGCTGGCCACTTCTAAAGTAACTGGCACAGTCCTATAAAAGGTGTCTGGGGAAATGAAAAAAAAAATTTACATGTACCAGCAAATTCTTTTTGCTGTTATCTGTGTTGTACAAGGACAAAGTCCTTATTTCTTTTTTAATCTCAATATTCATTAAGCACCACTTAGTTAGACCTGACTTTAGACAGCTACATGTAAAATTATCTCATAAGAATGGAGAGTATTTTTCTTCCCATGATACAGGTTGAAGTGATGTTAAGTAGAAGTAAAAAATTCATCTGTATGAAAGACAGGGTGGAAGGTAAGAAAAAAGAAAAAAAGTCTCCAAACCGAAACTTAACTGATAATAAATCTCTGGTGTGTAACTCAGAAGATAAGACAATCTCACTACCAATCTCACTACCTAAGTGTTCATGGTGGCAGAACTTTTTCTGGGGAACTTCTGAGTACTTGACAATCTCTGTGGTGTTGCAGTCTTTAAAGAGTAAAGCCAATGGGAGAGAAATCTTGATTTATTCTTAGGAGTTGGGAGGAATTGTGTTGAATAAACATGAAAAGTAAAACTGAAATCTGTTTGAGGATAACAGTAACGTTGACTGACTGTCATGCTTTTTGTGTCAAGGGCTGTGTGTGCTTGGGATTGGAGTTAGGCTGAAGCACTGGTGTAATGGCAATGCCTTTGGAATTAAAGGTGGTTGATGAAAGTTGCAGTTTTAACTCTAATCTCTAAACAAGAAAGTTGAGATTGTTTTTAATGGTTAAACAGTGGAAAGGTGTAAGTATATACAGATATTAAATCCTGCAAGTACTTGACAGGCAGAACTCCTGTGTTGTAACACAGACATTGATGGAATTTTGACTTTGGTGAAAAGACAGGCTGCTACATAACCCATAACTACAGCTGCTTTCTTGGAACCAGTTACATCATTTACAGCATGGCTTTAAGTAAGTTCCTGGCATGACAGCCTTCCCCCCTTCTGATTTTTATAATGCTGTTTTTTTAATTTCCTGCTTTCTCTGAGCTAACCTTTCTGTGCTGTACAGCACTAAAAGATGTGTCTTCCTCTCTCCCCTGGGAGGTAATGGGCACAGGTGATAAAGTGGTTAATATTGTCTGCTACCACTACCTGTGTCCAGTAGCTCCTTCTAAGCTTAAATAAATTTGTAGTAGTTCTGTTCAGAGTTTATAGTCCATTATGTTCATTTTCAGTTCCAGGGGTTTTAAGTCTCAAAACCTTCTCTCTCAAGGCTTTTCCTCTGACGGTATCAGGCTTGTAAAGAAGTAGCAATAATTCTTACTAATCCAATTTCAATAAACAGTTGTCACTGACAAGTTACTTGGGGGGTCCTTAATGGGTTATGTCTGTAACTGTCCTAGGAAATTCCAGCATCCTTCCTGCTTTTAGATGTTTTTCATGGAAAGAAAAAGCTGGTAAATCAGGCCAGTTAATCTTATTTTTGTTGGGAGGAGAAATGGGCCTTTTCAGGTCTAATGACAGAACAGATCTTCAAGGTAGGAGCCATTTACTGTCTTGCAGATACCTTTTATAGGTTATCTTCCTGTCAAAGTTGTGAAGGCAAATGCTTTAAATAAGTTTACAGATAAATTTAATCCTGTGATCTTTGTCACAAGCAATCTTCACTGTCAGTGTGATTCAGTAGTAACCTGAGATTGATTGCCCTGGTGCCTGCCTTTGAATTCTGTACAGTTGTGCCAGTTTAATGTTAGTTTTGTATGTACTTTAGAATATAATGGGAGACTCCGGTCACCTACAAGGACGTATAGAATTCCCCCTTTTTCTTTGCCTGTTCATATATGTACAATAAAATTGCTTTCACAGTTTGTATGTTATCTCCCCACTGAAAGCATCCAGGAATGGCATTCCTTGATTTTTATCTCCTTTCTGCCATGGAAAGGAACAAACTGCCAAGACTTCTCTGCCAATTAAGAATACTCTTCTGCATTTCTTTGTGATTATAGCTATCTAGAGACAGTGTAAATTAAAGAATCTTTTAAAACTAGAAGTACATTAATCTAGACTGACTGAACAGATTCTGGGACTTGCTTAACTTCCCCTTTCAGTCAAGTAAAAGTGGTAGGCTGAAAGCCTGTCTGGTCTTAACTGTGATACAGTACAGCTGTAAAAATTAATGTATGGAGTAGTTCTGAGTTAAGAGATTTGTAAGAACAAGGCTGGTAGCTGCAGATACTTCTTCATTTTCCCCTCAGGTAAGTGCAGAGTTTATTCATATTTTAATAATTTGCCCAGGGACTTGGTTCCATATACAGAGATTTCCCCCAGACTTGTACTACTTGACCTGGTCTCTTCTCAAATAGTTGTAGGACATTTTTTTTGTCTTTCTTAACTAAGCTGTGGATCTGCAAAGGCTTGCTCTTTGCCTTCAGAAATGGGGAAAAAAAATATGCACGTGGACAGGTTTTGGTTTTTCTAACTTAAAAGAGTGGTTTTTTTAGCCTCTGAGTATCTATTCTATAAATAGGGAAAAGTAGACTTGGTTAGAATTTTTGAAAGCGGAAACAGTCTTAATGGTCAGTCATTTCAGAAGTGCTTACTTTCTATTAAAATACCCAGCTAGGCATTTTTAAAGAGTAAACAGGCCAAAAGCAAGTTTTTTCTTCTTCAGCACAGAGCTGCACACTAAGGAGAAGGCTGAAAGCTGTGAATTTGCATGTTGGGAATGGTGTTTATGGTGTTGACTTTAAACTGTGTTGCAACACTTGAGTGCTTTACTGATTTGAATATGCCTGATAACCATGCCTGCACATCAGAGAAGCCTGTTGGGGTGAGGGAACACACAGCTTGATGGCAGATTCAAAGTCACAAACATCGGCACCGATAATATAATGTATAAAAAAACCAAGCTTTCTAAAGGCGTCATAGTTAAGAAAACTTTTGTGGAGCTCTGATTTCTGATAAAATGTAGTAATAAATTCAGGTGAAAACACTTAACTGTTATGTTGTTCTCTGCAGAACATCTTTTTAGTGCTAACTTGTGAAGGGTGCTGATGTGGCTAAGTGGAATGTAGAGCAGTTTTTGTGTAAAGAGCGCATGATGTTTAGGATTCTTTGCCTCACTTTTTTTTTCATGGTAAATATCTAAAGTGGTGAAAGATGGGAAGTGTATAGCCCATATTTAAGCATTTTATTTACTTGCTAGGACATGCAATGGAACTTTGACAGTCATAAAATTGATAGCATGAAATATCAATTCAATTTAAACCAGAAATTCTAGAGCTGACCTTCTTTTGTGAGTGCAAGACTGCAGCTTTGTGGGAGCCCAGATTACAGTGACTATAGTGAAAAGCTTCCCATCATCAGAAGCATTCAGAAGAGTAGAATGGATCAGGTACAGCCATCAGCGGGCTGGTTTCTGTCTGTGTCTCTTTTTCTGCCCCTCTCCCCCGCCCTTTTTGGTCCCTATCTAGTCTTAAGTACACTTCTTTTCACCTTGTGTGTCTTTTGAACTTCCATGTCACTCTGTGTGTGACTTAATTCTGCTTGAGTTTGTGTGCTGGGGAATGATCCCGTTTGCCATTCCCCTGCTCTTGCAGAAGGATGTCTCAGAGGAAGTAAAGTGTTCTGCCTATGGGCTTATTATGACAAAAACTAGGAAGAGCTGCACTTTGGAAGGAGGATGAGAATCACTGCCTTTAAGCAGTAGCTTTTATTGTCTGGTAGAAAAGTTATAGCTCTGTTTTCTGAAATAAATCTGCTTCAGTGGCTTGGCACTACCCCAATGTACCTTTTTGGAGCGGTGATCCTTGACATAAGTGAGTGCTGAAGCAGCTCTTTCCCATTCCAGGCAGAGAGTGCTCAGTGGAAGAAATTAAAAGTCTGTAAAATACTGTTTGATAATTCCTTATGCTAGTCAAAACTTTGGTAGTGTGTAGACAGGAGTTTAAGGTAAGGAAGACATCATTTCCTCAGAGTTTAATTTCCTACCGTGTGTTGTTGCTCTTGTGGTGCTGTGTGGGTGCACAAAGGCAGCACATGGGGCTCCAGGAACTGCCTCAAATATGGGGTTTCTCACTGAATTAGTTCTTGTTATTGTTGTATTCTGGTATTAACAGGATGTGATACCTTTCAGGGCAAGGTCTGTGTGCCTGAAGTTACAGGTTTTGAATCCACTTTTGTGCTGTGTTTTATTTGCAGGTTTTAAAGTAGGCAAGGGAAGCACAGCTGCTCGTGCCCTCTGCAATCTTTGAGGAATGGGACACAGAACCAGAGTTAGAGCTGCCTCCTTTCTGAACTACCCCTGTTTCCTTGCCTGGTTCTTGAGAACTTTTTTCATGGTATCATGAACTGCTTAATGACTTCTCTGTTGTGTTATAAGCGTGGTGTTCATGATCATGGAGGATACTCTGGCTGACCAGCAAAACAAAAAGCAGATTTTACTTTCCCAGGTGTGGTTTATTCTTCACTAGCTATATAAACTTGCTACAGACTCTTGTTGTATGAGAGAGGATAGAATTTGTGGATCCTGTTAATGGTCTGAGAACAGATTTCTTTTGCTGTAAGGCTTCTTCCATGGGAGCATCTTTTTATATAAATTTGACTTAAATACACCTACTAAAATACAAATTGTACTTTTACACTCATTTTTCATCTTAGAAAATTATCCCAGTGTAGGTTCAGCATTGTTTTTTAGTACGTGTGTTCTAACTACAGGACATTTATGACACTCCTCTCTAATAATCCAGCAGTAGTGAGTGTTGAAGTTGGTTGATCTGGATGAAACTTTATTTTTTCCCCTCAAGCACATTGTTTGACATGTGCATCTCTTCCTTTTTTAAAAAAATTACTTTTATTTGTTATCTCTGTGAAAGGATACTTTGATCAGCAGTTTGGAACACTTGAATGATGTTATAATTTAAAATAATATAAGATTTTTTTAAACTATAACATGCATATTGAAGTGAAGTTACTGTTTATGTCCAGGGTTAGACTGGACTGTCTCAAATGATTAGTTAACTTCTTACTGTCTGTAGGGCCTTAACTTAAAGGCTTAAGAAGCTCAAGTTTTCAGCAGTAAAACAGTAACTTCCATTATTTTTCAGGCTGATGGATGAGAGTTTAACATGAATGTCTGCTGGATAGGAATGCAGTATCTGATTTTTGGAGTCTGTACTGCTTCAGCAACTTCTGTCTGTAATGTGATGTAGTGCAGAGGTTTTGGAGGTATTCTGCATGTGTGCTTCACCCAGAGTATCCTCACTGACTGCCTGGAGGGTCACTAAACAGCCTCTTCTCTGCTTTATCCACTGCTGCCCTTACCAACTCGTGCTGTAGCAGAATTCAAAGACAACACACCTGGCTAAAGTCCTTCTCTGCTTAGTGTTGAATGTGTGGCCTCATCACTAAGAAAGATAAGATAAGGAGCTGAGGTATGGCAGTGTTAATTACCTGGAAGCAAATAGGAAGCTGTAGTAAAAACAGGGATCGAATGCATGTTTCTCTAGTTACTGCAGCACTGGACTGAGTTTCAGTAGTTGAATGACTCCTAATAAAACATGTTTCTAAGTTAGAAGCAAGGTTAGTAATAGAATATGGGACTCCTTTAGTTTCTCTGCAGTGATACATTAACTGAAAGTACATCCAAGTGGAATATTTTCATATTTTCGGATCTGGAAGATCTCAGTCATTGTTGGTGGCTTTCTTTTTAATACTATTTTTGCTGATACTTGTATTTTGAAGAAAATAACAGTTTGGACAAAAATAGGAGATGGAGGCCCAGAAGGCCAACATCCATTTCTAGATTTGGGTGATAAGACAATGAGTAAGTTTATATTTGTCTTTTTACAAATCTTTGAAAGCCAGATTAATTTTTATGGTGAGACAAAAAAGCTACTGGAAGCCTCTTGATCAGCTAAAGGGGTTTTGCATTGCTCTTTATGAAGTCAGCCCTCCCTTTGTTAGTGAGCTTTTTGTGGTGCTTATGACAATACCATAAGGCAGAAGAAATTTTCTAGTTCAGCCACAGTGACAAGCATATCTTTATTAACAAGATTTATTGTTATGTAAGTCTTCTTACTTCCTCTGTCTTGTTTTTGTCATATTCCAGTATTTAGAGATTGCTGGAAAATGTCTGTTGGAAAGTTCCTGCTATAGGAGATTTCTGCTATAAGAACACCCATAAATCATCCAGTTCTTTGGCTGTGTCTTTGCCACATGAGATGTCTCTGATAAATCGTGTGAGTTCATGAATGGCAATACAAATAATTCCATAGTAGGTAATGTTTGTTCTAGCCCATGCTGGGCATGGTGACCCTCAAACTAAACCTTGTGAAAGTTAACTAGCTTCAATTTGAGACTCCTTCTGAGAGAGATATGGAAGCTTTCTGTAGCTGCACCGAGCGAGGCCAACAAGGCTTCAGTCACTCCTGGTAGAGCAGATGATTTAACTTCTCTGAGTGCTTTTAATTGTGTGTGTGTGTGTGTAGCCTTCTTCTGTCAGCAACCAGACACATCTATGGTGTGCAATTATTCTGTGCATCTGTCCTAAATCCAACACACCCTGTAGGCACTGAATCACAGTGAACAGATGAGTTCTTCAGCAGCACGTGATGGATCCAGCTCCTTCCTAGAAGTTCTGCCTCCATGGCGTGGGTGCACGTGAGTTCCTTCCTACCTCTCACCAACCTGGAGCTTGCTGCTGGGCTCCTGTCACACAATTCCTCTCACACTCTTCTGCTTACTGTCCTTCTGAGGAGCTTGGGAGCCTCTGCCTTTCATTTGGTTGAACATTAACCTCGTATGTGGCACTGCCCATGCTCTGGTTGCATGGTGTGGTGAAGGGCCCTGTGGGTTTCTCATGGAGGAGCAGCCTGAAGCACGTTCTGCCTGTAGAGCAACTCTTTCATCACATGGTTCAATGGAGTCCCTGATCTAAAGTTGGAGATTGCAGAAGCCAGGCACCTTAATTTCAAGTGTGGTTACACATACCAGTACAATTTCTCCCTGGTTTTCGATGATACTCTTGAAATTGATGGTCCTAAGACATTTTTAGGATGCTTGAAGTGCTTGTACTGATGTTACTCTTGTTGAATGCGCTGGCATCCACCTGCAAATAAGTGGTAATTGGATGAAGGGAAGCTGCTACCTATGCATGTCTCTTGTTGGAGTTTTACTTAATTACAGCTACCAGAATTCTCGTTTCTACCAGAATTATGCTGGCCATGATTCCACCATTTTGTGCAATACAGTTCCTTTTCTTTATATGGGTATTTAACTTGAGTTTTCTAGCTGCATTTCTTAATGAAAAGTGGTTCTTCAGAACCTGTTAGTCTGAAGTAAGTCTTTCTAGCCTTAGAATAGCAATACACCTTTGTAGTGTGACATGTCTCTAAAGAAAAAGGTTTTTGGGGTTTTTTTTGTTTTTTTTTACAATTTGACTTCTGTTCCAGGGTAGTTTGATTTCAGAAACATGAACTAACTGCCTTACTGCAGTCTCTAGAAGATGTGTGTGAATATTTGAACACTGGTGTTTGTTTTTTTGCTTAAGCAGAAAAATGTAAGACCTGTGCTTAAATGCTTCCTTTGTTATTCCAAATACAGGGTAATATAGAAAAATAGTTGTGCTCCTATTTTGACTGAGGTTGTAACTTGCACATTAAATGTAGGAAAAATGCCTCTGGAGATGATGGCATCTACAAGTACCCTTTGAACAAAGATCTTGTGCTCTCTCAGTACAGACTTGAATGAGAGGATGTGGGAGTGTAAGAATGGCTTAAAATTCATCAGATTTCCTGTGCAGAAATAGGAGTCCAGTTGCCTTTAATGTCTCGGTAGTGAGAAGCGGATGTAAAAGCTGAGAGAGTCGGCAGACAACCCTCTGAGGGTGAGACTTTCTACTCAAGGTCTCAAACATCTTTGCAGTATTTTTTTCTTTTCTTTTAACAAATATTGGATCCTAAAAAGATCATTCAGACTGCTTAAGCTAAGAGCTTAAACTATTTACACATCAGATAAAGTTAGGTACTGTAAACATCACTAAGAGCTGGAACTAATGCCTGCCTCTCTGTGGACTAGATAACAAGCTTGTCTAAATCCAGCTGATTAGAAAATGGGGCGAAGAAAAAGGATATATTGACCAACTACCCAGAGCAGGGGCTTCATAGCATCTTTCCTAGTCTGTCTTCCCCCTTCAGAATTTTTAAATTACAGACTTGTTGGCATGATGATGGGTAGCATAAGGGACACCTGACTCTACCCTCTATTTAAGGAGTCTTGAGTTGGTCATCTACCTGAGATCCAGGCTCATGCCTCCCTCCAGGCTGAAGCTGGGACACTTTATAAGTAAAAATATGAAGGACACTGAAGCTGGGACATGTTATGAATAGGGGCTCAAGGTTTGTATCCAGGGAAGACTAAGCACAGCAGAGCCCGGTGAGAAGGAATTTTTATGGAATGGGAAAGTCTTTTGCATTTAGTCTTTGCTTAGGATAGATCTCTGTCCAAGGGAGAACTTAAACTGACCTTGCAATTAGGATATGCAGCTTCTGTCCTATAGTTCCAAGCTTTAACTTCTTGAAGAGTTTGTGTAGCTTGCTCATAGCTTTAACAGTTAAAACTCTTGGAAAGCAGAACTGGTCCACTGGTTCTGGTCACATGAGAATCTTCTTTTAATGTGCCTCTGTAGATAGTAGAAGAAACAGGACTGATCCAGTGATCATTCCATGGGTTAATTCCTTGTTTCTATAATGTAATTCAGTGCCTTGGTCGGGTGTTGTGTATCCAAGGACAAAACTGAGCTATCTGAGGTTAAAAGATATGTGGCATCTGTACTTGAGAGTGAAGAAATAATTCCAGGTTGTGCTTTGTTCCCGTTTCTCTGTATGGCTAAAAGGTTGTAAGTCAAAAGAACTCACTCCTGACATCCATTACAAGAATTATCAGACTTTCTGCAAGGACTGTACACTTCTGACCAAGTTTCTATAAGTTACATAATCTGAACTTAATTGTTCTCCTCCTTCGTATTGTATCAAGAACATCCTCTCATTAGAAACAGGAAAAGATTAGTCCTGTCTCAGTCTGTGTGTAACTCTATGCTCGTGCCCTTTTCACCCTGCAATGCAAACCTGCTCCATCACTAATCTGGAGAACGTGTCATCTGTGTCCTGCCTCTTCATCTCTGAGTTGAGTCACTCTAAGAATTTGAGTCACTCTCAAGGGAGTAGCTCCGTTTCAAAAGGGAACTGGAGAAAATACTCATCGTGTTACTTCAAGTCCAGCATCAAATATATTCTTCTCTGCTCATAGTTAAACTTTAAGCCTGTCTAATATAAGAGTATTCAAATGATTGGCATATTTACTGCTTCCACATTTGTCTTTTAAACAGAGGAAAATCCTTATTGTATGGCTAAATGGAATAAATATTTAGCAGTTTCATTTTACTTTTTTTTTTTACACAAAAGCTACTTTCTTCTTATTGCTGCATTTACAGTAAATGCAGACAGGCTCCTGAGCTCCAAGAAGCTGGGTGAGTGAGGGTTTGAAGGTCAGTAATGGTCTGGTGGGAGTCAGAATTTCTGCAGTGCAAGCAAAGTCTACTGGAATTGAAGCACACACTATTCCCAATTGTTTTTAATAAATAATAAAAAAAAGTTGATAAGGATAATCATCTACTAAAATTCAATCCTTCTATAATACTTACAGTTAATTTGAAAACCTGTATTTTTAAGAGAAGTTGCTAAACCATGCCACAGTACTAAGCTTGAAATACCAAGTCCAGCGTTTAAAAGCTGTGAAACGACACTGACAGGAGAAAGTGTTCACAACTGGAAATCCTTTCTATGACTTTGGAGTAATTATCAGAGGGAAAGCTGGTCAGTGTGCTGTTTGGTAAATTACACTTCAGTGAATGCATTGTGTTGGGCTGATAATACTTTAAACCTGTGCCAAATATTTGCTGTGGGACAGGGGAAGGTTATGTGTGTGAGTCTTCTCCATCTCTGTCTTTGCAACTCTTAGTTAACTGGATGATCATAATTTACTCACAAAATTAGCTTCTAGTACATGAATAAATACTAGAGGTACATTTTTAACCATATTTAGTGGTTTTGCAGCTCAAACCTGTAAGGACTAGCATGCTTAAGTCCTGCTCTGATGAATGAACAAAAAAAATACTTTGATGTTGAAAACGGTGAGGGTGTCAGTGCTCCCATATTACATGGAAGCAGAGCTGCAGTCTTCTGGAGGCAAATAATTTTAACTTTGGAATGTGTCTTAGCATCAGTGTTATTAACTGCATGATGTACAGTTGAAGCTCAAACTATAGAGTTTTACTGTAATCATTTGATTTTAAACACTTGGTTTCATTTCTGTCCTGGAAATGAAGGAGAACTTACTTTTCAGCTGGGCAGAAGTGAATAACTGGGGATTTTTGAATAGTTCTCAGACTACCAATTCCTCAAATCACAAGAGAATTTCCTCTTTCAACTGAAAATTCAAGTTTTGGCAATATATGTTCGTAAGGGGAAAAAGTAGTCCGTATCATTTTAGTGAGATTTAAAATTCCCAAGTTTTGCTTGCTATTAGTGAATTTTAGTATTTGTATGCTCTCCTGTTTTTGTAGGACAGTGGTTGTGTTGCTTTCTGCCTTTTTCCATAGCTGCCTTACTATGAGAAGTAGCCTGCCAGAAGCTCTGCAGGGGTTATTTTGACTGCTCAATGTGTGTGCTGTCTTAGGTCTGACACCAGAATTTGTTTGTAAGCTACCATAAGCCTTCTGACACTTAGTTATCTTTATGGATCTTCATGGCTTATTTTTTCTTCAACTCCTTTTGTATACTCTGCATTTCAGATATGTCTTATGATGGGCTGTTGTGTCTAGCAGTCTGTTGTGATCTGTGTTAGGGAGGATACATCACCTTAAATCCATGTTACTGTCTCTCCTGTGCTTTCTATGTTTTGGACTAAGCAAAATCAAGCCCGGGCAAAGATGAAGTGTGTAATGTGATGTTTAAATGTGGTTCATATCTATACAACAGTGTTAGGTATACAGGCTAGGTGGAGTTACTCCTAAATGGAATTCAGACAAAGCTTTTGAGTTGAAATAACCTGCATGTTAACTTGTGAAATCTACATTTGTCTGGGCTTTTGAAGATGCTGTGTAGGCTACCAATGAAAGGGGAAATGAGATGGCATCTGAGGCCACCCCAGATGGTCACTTCAGCAGCGTCCTTGGGATGCAATTGTCTGACTGAAGCAAGGTGGAGAACTGGAGTGTGGGTTATTGGGTCAGCAGCTGAGGGTTTGGGCAGAATTTCAGGACAGACTGACCTCTGCATCTGTTTCCCTCTGCATCTCAGCCCTGTCATCCCTGCTGCCTGCTTGTGAAGACATGCAGCCAGCTCTGACACAGGGCTTACCTGGGCTGTGAGTGTCAGTCTTGCTTTAATGGTGGCAAAGGCTGCAAAATTACTTAACTTGGAGCCCCTGGGTAGACACTGCTGTATCTGAGAATAACTACCTGTTTTGCCTCAGTATTTCAGCAAGCTGTCTTGAATGGAGTACCCTGAATCCCTCAGCAAAACCTATCAAGCCCTGTGTCAGTGGCTTTACCCTTTTTTCCTGATGACATAGCCATTAATAAATTTCTCAGAAGTTTTTTTTCCTTGTAGCTCAAATGAGTGTGAAACTTGGAGGCTTGGGAAGCATTGGCTGTGACTCTGCCTGTTGAAACATGTATGCCAGGGAAAAGCAAACACCATGCAATTCACAGAAGGCTCTTTGCATCTTTATGGCTAATGGTTTTCTTGAGCATGAATTTTGTATGGAGAACAAGATTTAATCAGATGCTGTACTAATTCCACCTTCCCCTTAAGTGACAAAACTAATGAAGTAAGGGATGGTCGCTTAAATGAAGAGGTGAAGTCTCCCTAATTCAGCAGGAACAAGTAGGTTTATTGTCTGCTTCCTTCTTTTGAATAATCATCCTACAAAGCTATGCCAACGCAGTGTGTGGAGGGCAGGCAAGGATATCTCCTGGGAATGAGCTTACTCTTTTGTTGTTCACCTGCTATTCTCATTAGCCTGTCAAAGAAACAGTGTTAATTTACTCCACAAAGGTCTATTGAAGTAAAGAAAATTAGTTTGTGAACAAATCTTGTCTGTAAACTAAGGTGGCAGCTAACTTGGTTTTTCTCAGCTGTGGTATTTATACCATAGCTTACAGTTTGGGGATCTCTTATTTAAAAAGAAAAACATCTCTCTTGACAGTTTTTATGGACTTGACTGGATTAATCTAGATCATATATGAGGAATTTTTGCCTTGAAAGCTGTAGAGATCCTCCAAAGGGGCCATGTTTTCTGCAGCTTTTTCTGCATGTGCTCCCACTTCAGCACCCTTGTCCTTTCTGTGCCCAGTGCTCCTGTGCAGCAGCCTCCTTCCTCTCCAGTTCCTCCTGTCACACCAGGCTTAATTCTTTGCCCAGTGCTGGCAGATGATGTGCTTCCACTGTTTTTCTGGATGTTTCCATCATCCATTCACTGTTATGTATGGCAGTTCTGCCAGGTGGAATTCTCCCATCCAGAATTGCTCCACAGCTATTGCTGCTGGCTCTTGCTTCCCTTTCTCACCTGAAGCCAGTGGGAGCACTGCAGGACTGGAGGGGGCAAAAGGGTCTCCAGTGGGCTTAGGTATTCCTTTTGGTAAACCAAAATCCTGCTTGTGGCTTCAGTAGTTAAAGGAGATTTAACCATTCGGATTTGGCAACATGATCCTATGTGTCCCGACAGTGGAACAGTGGGAATAAAACAGTTTTTCTGTTTAATGAAATGATCAATCATGCTTGAAAAAAAATCCATTTCTGGTACTGAATAAGAAGCTTTTCATACTGTAGTGTAGCAGGGTGAAGGAAGTGGTTTTGATTGAGTGTATTGAAGGAACTTGCACGTGTCGAGTTTCTTAAATGGTCACTCGGGCAGCAGGACTTTCAATCCTGTTATGGGCTGTAGGCAGTGATAGAACTGCTCTGCTCAGCTCTTGCCAAGCAGCGTGAGTGAAAGGATCTTATGGCTTCCATTCAGTTTTTAAGGTAGCTGTTAACCTATACATTTGTCTGGCAAGAGGACCATGAATGAAAGGGGCTGAATAGGGTGGTGGAACAATTGTTAAAACAAAGCTTATGCATTAACGGAGTGAGTGTGTTTTGGGTCTTTTTTAGATTTCCCCTTCGGCAAGAGAGAGAAATAGTGCTTCTTACAACATTTGTAGAAAAGAAGCCACCAACACATTAACTTGACAGGCACTTGCTTATCTTAAGTGCTGCCTTGACACAAATTGGCAAAAGTTATGGTTAGTTTACATTATTCTTTTTTTGATTTTGCTTTTCAGCTGTCTGTTGCAACTATTTGCTTCAGTGTAGCTGTGAATAGGATCCCTTGGTTTTATTTGGTCCTTAAATCTTGCATAGTATCTCAGAATCCTTGCCTTTTCTAATAACTGTGCTCTTCAGGTTGCAAGTTTTTGCTTTGCAGAGAGGGCAGGAGGCAATGGGTGGCATCTTTTGATGGTAGTTTTGACTGTGACTAAAATAATTCCCCAGCCTCGATACTTTAGAGCTCTTCCTCATCCCTCCACCCTTCCCAAGCTGGGACAAACCAGTAATGTTATGGCCTTTGTGATTAGAAATTTAACTGCAAAGCAGCATATTTTTGTTAAATGCTCGTTAATCAGGATTACCTGATGTAAGAGGAACTGCTGATAGCTGATTAAATACAAATTAAGGCTGAATATTTCATGCCTCTTCAGCTGGATTTGAAATGACATGACAGGGATTTTATATTTCTAAACCAAGTTTGTGCTAAAAACAGATGCGTTGCAGAATATGCTTGACTTTGCTTTAAGAAACAGAAAGAGGATTGGAGGACAAAATGGGAAGATCACTCTTTAAAAGAAACTTTGAGATGTGAGATACTAAAAAGAAGGATTCTGGTACCAGGAACATCTGAAGCAGGAGCAGCAGTGGTTTTCTTGGAGACAGGTTAAGTGACAACACTCAGGTATTTAAATCAGCTGAATTCCCTGAAAGAGAAGCAGCCTACAAAACCCCAAAGGGAAAAGGTTTATGAACCTTTCACCACAACAGAAAGGTACTAGTTTTGGGCATTTCACCATCCAGTCACTGTACCAAAACAGGTAGGCTGTTTGTTATATAAATCTACTCCAAATGAGCTGAAACACCCTCCAAGTGCTTGCAATGGAATCTCAGTGCTGCATTTCCGTAGGAAATGCTGTTTTGTCTGGCCATACAAATACTGATTTTTCCAAAACAGAAACTTAGTTTTGAAGCAGAAAATCCTAGTGATCCTAGAGAACTTCAGATAGGTAAAATCTGCCATTGGTGGCATTTTTCTTTAACTGATGAAAACCACAGCAATGAAGTATTTTTCCCTGTGTGCAATATATGTGACACTGTAAATAAAGCTTGAACTGAGACCTACTTTTTTCTGCTGCAATTATGTGTAACTGGGCTCCGTAATGCAGAGATGTAATGCTCTATTTTTTGTGCTGTAACTATATGTAACTTAACTCGGCAATGCTGAGATGCAATGCTCTATTTCTGATGCTTGTGATCATGGCTAGCTAACAGCCTTACTGACTCACAGGAGAGTTTGTAAGGATGCTTCTCTGTTTGCTTGTAATGTCACTTCCATAAAATCACCAAATGTTTTTGAAATTGGCACGTTTTATTTGCATTCCTAAAGGATTATGTAGGTTCCTTGGCACTGCAGGATTAACTCTGATTTACCCCTGGCACTGGTTTATGTGATTGAAATACTGTGTATTGTTTATGTTTAATGGGATTCTTCTGTTTTTTCAGATTTTGGGACGAGCTGCTGCATCAATAAGCTGAAGAAGGGAGTTCTCTGTTAAGACTGCAAGAAGATACTACTAACTGGTAAACACTTGCTTGGGTTTCTTTGCTTGTAGAATATTTGTTTTCCATAATATTTTAGGCCAAGGAGTACAAACTGTGTTGATCTATTGAAAGCAAGAAGTAGTTCATGCAATATTTTTTTCTTTCTAACTGTCTGTAGCTTACCAGACAAAAGACTCAGTAGCAGTGCATAACATGTGGGTATTTAAATTGGAATACAAATTGATTAAATTCCTGCTCTCTCAGTAGGAGAAAAAAGACTTGTTTTTTTTTCCTGTAGTGGCATGTTAAACATAGTCTGTTTGCCTTTTTAGCTGAGACAAATACAGTGTGTCTGTACTGTGTCCTATATAAATACTATTTGAAATGTGATAGTGCAAACAGTGAAACTTCAAATATAGTGCTTCAGAGTCTGGAGAGAGAAAAAAGGAGGCCTTAGCAGAAGTCCAGATGCTTTGGAAGATGCCATTAATGTGCTTATAATTATTCAATGAATGTTTGTTGAGGCCTAATTTTCACTGAGAATAATGTATGATAATAAAACTAAGGATGTCTTGTGATTCCCAGACACATAAAGTCATGTGCAGGCTGCTTTTAGGTACAGAGCAATAAAAGAATCATCATTGAAGAGCTATGACCACTTAATAGCAATTTGCCAGCCCATAAGTTAAGATGTTGAGCTACAGTTACACAGCAATCACAGGGAAACCTGAGAATTTAAGACATTTGAATGTCTTGACATAGGTAAATCATATGCACATTGATGGTGGGTACTTGAGTTACAGCTCTCTTCTCAAATACTTCAATGTTGTAGGTGAAGTAGCAGTTTTCCTCTGTAATTATACTTTACTAAACACCTTCTATAAAGCTTGGATCCTGCCTTTCTGTTTGCTGCTGCCACTTGAGCTGCAGGGCTCATTAAACTTGTGTCAGGAGAGAGTTCTTAGCCCCAACGGGGTGATGTGGCTGGGTTCAGGGATGAACATGGAAAGAAGCACATCCTAGCCAATAAGAAAACATTAAGCTTTCATGACTTAAGCATTTACAGATGCTTTATTAATCTTCACTTGCCAGTTAATTTGCCTAAATTTTATAAGCAGTTGAGGATAACTTTATAAAGTTCTTTCGTGTAGCTGTTGCAGAGAATATTAAAATGCTTGGTTTGGTTACTCTGCCAAACCTAGATTAATGATAGGAAAGTTCTGAAAGCTTATAGTAGTCACCAATGTTCATCTGTCAGAATGACATAGTAAAAAAGAAGTTTGACTTTTTTTTTTTACTTTTTTTTAGTCTTTTTTTTTAGATTACTTGCATAGTACAGCTATTTCTGAGCGATGATTTCAATACTTTTGTTGCCTGTAAAATTGCAGTTCCTGAAGCTAAAATGCATATGAGACTCATTCCTAAATACTGGGTTTGAAAGTGTGTGACCTTCAGCTTACAGGAGAAAACCTCTGGCATGTAGTGTGCCACCATTTGAGGTACCAAAGCACTGTACTGCCAGCATAAGTTTTGAACCAGGTTATAATTATCTGATAGTAACTTTTAGGATAATACTTTGGGTTTTTCTGACTGTATATGATGTAAATAAATAATGTGTGTCTGTCACTAAATTTGGGTGTAGAGCTTGCCCTGTACAGAAGACTGAAAAGCTCATTAGTCTAGAATTGAAGTCTTCTGTCTTTTTCTCTACTTTGGCTTCGTTTTCCAGCCCATCATCTCCCCATCTCTCTTAGAGAGAGAAGTTTACCAGGATGGCCATGCTGAGTGAAACTGGGTAGTTCTGTGAAGTAGTTCTTTGTCTGCAGCTGTGGTAAAGTATTTGTCTTAATTCAGTATTTCCTTTAGGATCAGTAAGTCCTTTTTAGCTTGGGGTAGTGCTGCACAAACTTGGTTTCACTGTTTCCAGCATTAACTTTGATTTGGGAAGACAGGAGCTGAGGGCCTGCTGAGCTCTACTGCATTTTAGACCTGACCCAGGCTCTCAGCTCAGGCCCCAGCTCTGGGACTGTGCTGAAAGGAGAACGTGGCACAGGGATGCTGCGTCCCCTGGGGCAGAGTGTGTCTGTGTCTGGGTCTTGCATGGCTGGTGCCAAGATAAAAATTGTAACCCAGCTGGTCCTTGATGTGGTGCAGAGTAGCCCAAATGGCTGTAGAAGAGATTCATGCCCATTTTATCCAGGTGGTGTTTCTTTTGGTTACCATGTTTCAACTGTCTGTCTGTCAGTGTTTGCCCTATTTTTCTTGTATTAGCTGTTCATTTTTAATTACACTAACTTAACTTGTATGGGATTATTTTTCCAGAGTATCAGTCATTCAGAAAAGATCTTGATAATTGTCTTCTGCTTTCACGTATAATCTCTGATAATTTTTCACTCTTAATTTACAGTGTTGTCTCTTACATGCAGCTTGAATTTGTCTGCATGCTTGAAGATTTAAAAATCTTTCCATGCAACTTAGAATTGCTCCCCTGTAATGATGATGGGGAGATGTTTAGAGCAAATAGATTACCATGTTGTGAAGTCTCTGTTCCATTGCACTCGATGTTGCACTGTTGGTGGATTAACAGGTTTTGCATTTATGCTAATTTTAATAAATATGAAAACACCTTCAGTATTATGTTTGCAAAGTGGAAGCAAATGCATACCTGTCATTTTCTTATTAATTTTGAGAACTCTGTGTTGTGGCTTGTATAGCTCTTATGAAAGTAACATTTGTCTGGCTGACACATCTTTAAATGTTTTGCTTCCTCTTGTGAATAATCTTTAAAATTTCTTCAGTAACAATGTGAGTCTATTCATGCAAATCCCTTAATATGTGTTAAATTTTAAAAGAGCAGGAAAGTTTGTTGTCCCCATACCTATGTGCCTAAAAAAGGTTTGAAGTGAAGGATCTCATGCAGAAGAGATGCTGTATTGAGTAAGGCCCTATTGCATGTGTTTACAGAATTCTGTTTGGTTTTGACTGGTGGGGAAGTTTATATAAAGTCAAATATGCTGCAAGAAATACAAAGCTAGGTTCTGTTTTGTTTTGCTCAGTGCTAAACGTTTCCTCTATTAAACAAGGAAATAGGTTTTATAAATGTGCAGCTTTTAATGGCTGCTTTCAGAAGGGTTTGTTAGTTTGTTTGTTTGAGGAAACCTATGAAACCAACATAGAAAGTGGTGACACTCAAATGCTCCTGAAAGCTTTCAGTGCAAAGCCCACCAGATACCAACAGCAGAGTAATGTGGGAACAGCAGGGTAAAAGAACAATCTGCCACAATGATGTTATACCCTGTAAATACATGAAGAAAAATTGTGTTTCTGACTACTGAAACCACTTGTACTTCCTATTTGTACCACAAGTTAAAAACAATCTCTTTTGGTAGTATTGCTCTAAATATATTGTTGTAGGTTTGCCTGTAAATTCAGTGGAGCCTCTTGAATTGATTTCTCATCCACTGAAAAGTGGGTTTGTGGAAATGGTTCATAGTACATGGAGGTTAAGTACTTGTGATTTTGGCATTCAAGATGGTGTGGTAGAAATTCTGATCATGATGCTGATATTCTACCAGCATACATTTATTTTGTATTAATGGTGGTGTCTAAGGCAAAGAAGAGGAATAGCTGACTTGTTTTAGGCTGAACTGAGCTGTATTGTATTTATTTGCTGTATTTTATCTTGGGGCTTGTTTAATGTGCCCCGCTGCAGTAGCACAGGAATAGATTGAGGTGTTAAAAGCTTTTATGCAATGCTGTGTTTTTTAAAGTTTAATAGTTTGTATTATCAATGTAAATAATGTGCCTATGCTGAGGAAACATAATGTGGTATCTTTTCTCCCACAATAGATGTAAAATAAGTTAAACCTTGAACGAAGACCATAGTAATCTGCAAATGATCAGTGACAAGATTCTTCCACTTAATCAAGCAAATAAGCTCTTCCAAAATATCCTTCCTTTACATGTAGTAGTCCTACTTCAACAGTTAATAGAGTGAGTTTAAAAATAAGTGAGTTTTGAATTTGGTTTAAAGGCTTATTTAGTAAACTGTGCTCTGCTTGAGACTTCAGCCACGCTGATTTGTTTATGAAGGTAAAGCTGCTATTTTTCTTTACCTGTAAATAGTTGCTCAGGACAACATGAACTGTTTAATTCTGTTTGTCCAATGAGCCTTCAAATCAAAGGCATTAATTTAAGGGTTGTTTTGACTTTTCGAAAAGTCACTTTTAAACAGGACAGCAAAATATGTAAACTTTTCTCATCAGAAGGACATTTGGCCTGAAAAGCTGTGCTTGCTGAGACAGGTGACTGGACATTCATTTTAAGTTTTATGTGGTCTGTTCTATTAGGTTAATGTCGGATGTTGCTTATTTCACTTCCTGACTTAGAGAAGAACTCTTAAATACTTGTTGAAGGATAATTCTAGGTTTTGTGGAGGGAAGGTTGTTGGCTTTTTAACTCTGTAGGCTCTTGAACTATAAACATACAGTCCTTCAGATCTTGTTATTGTTCATACTGTTGGACTACATAATTGCAGTTTTATTATTTAGAGTCACAGAATGTCTCAGGTTGGAAAGGACCCACACAGATCATCAAGTTCAGCTCCCTGTTCCTTGCAGGACTCCCTACCACTAAATCATACGACTTAAGAGCATTGTCCAGACACTCCTTGAACTCTGTCAGGCTTGGTGCAGTGACCACTTCCCTGGGGAGCCTGTTCCAGAGACCAGACACCCCCTCAGTGAAGAAGCTTTCCTTAATGTCCCATCTGAACTCCCTCTGATGCAGCTTGCCTCCTTTTAGGTGATCATGGAATTAATTTGGGAAAGTATTGAACACAAATAGTGTGCAGCTGTTGAGACTCAGTGCCATTAAATTACAATTAAGACCTTGTTGTATAGCTCCTGTTGGACAAAGCTGTTGAATATACACAATGGTCCCTAGGAGCTGAACCTGGACCTTGCCATGTTATCTCTCTCATGTTTGTTACTGTGTATTCTGTAATTTTTGTACACTTTTCCATCTCACATGCTACCCAATAAACATTTAAGATCACAGGTTAAAATGGCTTGGTTAGATTCTTCCTTTC
The DNA here is from genome assembly GCA_013397915.1 of Daphoenositta chrysoptera. Lineage (NCBI taxonomy): Eukaryota > Metazoa > Chordata > Aves > Passeriformes > Daphoenositta > Daphoenositta chrysoptera. Next base: position 32,956 of record VZRO01005199.1, on the reverse strand, counting down.
TGGACAGCTAATGATGGATACAATTGTTTTTAGTATTCTAATCACCCATGTTTTTACTAGAATAATTTCAAAACTGTATTACTGCAGTCTTATTGTATCGCTGATTGGAAAAGCTTCTTCGTACCCCGCCCTCTTCTTCTTTTAATTGTAGCTGCAACAATTATTGCAAATCTTTGTTTTGTATTGCAAATCCAGAACTGGACAAGCTGGAGGCACTTTGAAGAGTCTCAGTGCTCAGTGACAGTTCCTCTGGCAGGAGCAGAGCTCCTCTATCCTCCTGAACAGAAATTGCTGCTTGTCCCAAGGCTCTCCTGGAGTCACCCTTTGGAAAGTCCTGCCTCCTTTCATGGCTGAGTTACAACTGGAAGGAGCTGCCTCTGCTGAGATTTGATAGTGGGGCAGCACTGGGGACCCTGTGGGGAAGAAGTTAAAGTGAACTGCTTGAGTATTCCCTAGAAACTTCTTAGCCCTGAGCACTGCTGCTGGTGTCCTTAGGAAGTGCTTTTCAGGCTTTTAAAAATCTAAACTGTGTTCTTTGTAATCTGAAATAAACACATCCATTGTGTCTGAGCAGCAGAGATACTGTCTGGGATACTTCCATAGCTGTAGATTAGGTCTAAGTTCATCTTGGAGTTTTGCCTATCATAGGGGGTCACTAGGGCTTCAGATCTCAATTTTTGATACCTTTGATGAACAGTTGATGGTTAGAACTCACTAAAACCAGTAAAAAGATCTTTTAGGTGGTAACTTACTGCAAGTCTTCTGTGGTTGGTTTTTTTTTGTGGTAGAAATTCCTTGCTTTTCATATGACCTAGTACAGTCCTGACAAAAAAAGGTTTATTTTACCCTGGGAATAGAAATCTAGACTATTAGAAATAAGGACTCCTCTGTTGAAGCTTTAGGGAATAGGGCTGTGGGTCTTGGGCTTGCTCAGAGCTGCTCCTACACCACTAATAATGCAAATGGCACAGCCCTGCTGACCTTTCCTTGTCTTACAGTTTGTGTTGTGCAAGTGGATGAACACTGCTGCAAACTTCCTGGGACAGGGCATGGTTTCATTTCTGCTATGATGATATTGAGCCAGACTCTGCCATATTCCTAATAAATTATATCATCTGTATATCTTAGATAAATAAGCTGTTGAATCACTCGGGTGGTATTCAGGAACGCTTCACAGCTGGGTGTTAACAGCATAACAACAAAGGAAGCATCTACTGTGGAAAAATAGCCATGCCAGGTAGTCATGGGGAAGTTAAACATGCAATGGAGAGCAAATGCCAATATCACTTAAAGGTGTAGGGATGATATCCCATATGTCTTCCTAACTTAGGAATATTTCAATACTTTCTTTGAGGAGTGAATGCCTGAATTCTAGATAGTTCTTAAAAATTCTGCACGTGTTATATACCTGGTGCTAAATCATTTCAGGATTTGGATTTATGAAGGTTCAAAAGAAATACAGGAGATAATAGGCTACCAAATATAGAAAGTTCAGTTGTTTGAGTAATTGACTATTAGACACAGGACTAGCTTTAATAATTCTTGCAGGCTTTTAAAATATTTTTTTCTTGCAGTAAAACCAGAAGCTGTGTAGCTTGGACTAAAGTACCACAGCTCTATCCCCTACTCCGCTACCAAAAAAAGCAACCAACCACAAACAAAAACCCAACTCCAAATTAAACAGCTGACGAAGTCCCATCTCTATTTTAATAAAATCCTTTATTTGTCTTCTGGTTACCCAACATTTATTTTTCTTAACTTGTTTTTAGAAGTGAAAAAGTTTATTTGACAATATTTAAATTAACTTTTTGATTTGGTTAAAAAGTCTCTTTTACTTGGTGTTCAACTTGCAGGGGTTTTTTTCTGAGTTGAACTTTGATATGCAAAAACGAATATTATGATAGTTTATTTTACTGTTTCCATTAAGCCAAAGTAATGGTTTATTGTGTAACACCTATGTGTAAGTGGATGAAATATAAATTTTCATGCTGAATACTAATTTGTTGTGAATATCCTCTGCCATGCAAGCTTCTCAAGTATCTTTTAGTTTTCCCTTTTTTTTTTTTTAAAGTTGTTGAAAGAAGTGTATGTATAAAACCTTGTGTCCCTCCTGTTGGTCTATAATGCAGCATCTAAACTTTTTTGAAAGCTTTCAAGGAATCTTTTAGGTTGGAATACACCTGTAAGATCAAGTCCAACTGTTAACCCACCAACAACAATGTAAGGTGATACATTACCTCCGAAAGGTATTAAAAAAAATCTTGAAATTAAGCTCATATAAAGTGAAGCTGCTATGCAACAGTATCAGTTTTAAGATAATGTATTCTGTGAAAGTGTAATAATTAGGAAAAATGAAAGAAGCTTGAAAAATTATAACAGAACACTAAACCCTCTGATACATTCACAGTCCATTTCTATCATTAAATTACAAATTTAAAACGTGGGTTTGAGTGTAGCATGCAATATTAGGTACTGTGACAGCATTGAGAAATTATATAGGATAGGGAAAGATTTATTGTAACACAAGACTTTTAAGATACAATTTAGCTTCATCAGAATAAATGAAAATGGAGAAGAAAGATTTGAGCTGAAGCTTTACAATCAGAAGTCCAAAAGGTGGTTTTGTAGCAAGCTACCCATACATTTGCTCTTTCTGAAGAACTGTCACTTTGCAGTAGTGGTAGACTGCCTTTCTAATCTTAGTTTCATATACAATTGCCATGCAGATACAGAAGAATCTGTCTGCAGTCACTGATGTTAAACATTGGAGTTTGCATCCATTTAGCTTTGAACCACGGGTTCATCTGCAGATGCCCTGAACCTTCCTTTGAAACATGATCTTAGCAATGAATTGGTTTTTATAGCTTAGCCATCTGTTATTGTTACTAAATTAAAAATCAAGTTTTATTACTTAACATTTCTTAGTTTTCTCTTTTTATTACCCACAAGATGTGGGATGTATTTGACTTGTGGTTCTGTTTTGGACTGGGCTTGGGTTTTATGTTTTAGTGTGTGCTTCTAAGGCTTGGGTTTTATGTTTTAGTGTGTGCTTCAAACAAGTTTTTTAGAGCTGTTTCCTCAAATGTAATTTCAAGTCTGAAACTGAACCAAGAGAGCAGGAGCATCTAAAAATTGCCAGGGCAGGTAGTTTTTGAGCTAGATCCTGTTCTGTTCTGTATCCAAGGGCAGTTAAGATTAATGGACTGAGAACATCTGTGCCATGGTCCACAGCTGGTTCACGTGGATTTCAAGTTGGTGATGCTTACCAAAGGGAGTCCTAGTGCAAGCTGGAACTGGAAACCAGGAATTTAAACATTTGCTCTGTCAAAGCAGCAGCCGATGTGTTTTGAAAATGACTTTAGTCTGGGTGCCCAGTATTTCACATGGAGCACATGAATCCTGTGAAAGCTTCTGCTAGTACGTGTTGCAAGCTTTCTGAAGTTAATACTTTCTGAAGTTCCCTGATGAGCTGACATACTGCTTGAGTACACAGCCAGTAATTTAGACTCTTGGTGCAAAGTTGTTGTTAATTATATCTTACCACTCAGTGTTTTCACTTTTTAATAGGCACAAGGATCTGAGTGTTGGAAAGCTTGAAAAATCACCTTGTAGCAAATCGTGACTGACAGTCACTGACAAGTCTATGCTTGAGTGTAGAGGCTTTTAATTAGTTCAGCCAGAGTTGGGCAGAAGACAGTGGTTTCATTCTGGAAGTTCATGGTCAGCTGTTCTCATGTGAAATCCGTTTTCATGTGTTGCTGAGTTAGGCAGCATCAGTTCAATATGAGGTGGATGCCCAAAGCACAGGGCTAATTCAGTGGTTACCCAGTTTTCACTGGGGTTTTTTTCTCCAGTTTCATTACTCACAGTGATGCCGAGTTTTCTTACTGCATCTTTTCTATTTGGATACCATTTGACTTGTGTCAGCTACAGGCTTTTCCTCTGACAAACTGAATGCTGCTTAGTTTTGTTTCTGTTGTGCTGCAGTTTAGATGATTCGCTGTCCCTCTCTGATGGCTCTAGACAGCTTTCCATTTTTGTTCTCCAGCTGTTGTGACAATTCCTTGAATTTTTGTTGTAGTTGGCCTGAGATGTTGGCGAATGCTTTGGTCTATTTCTGCTGTGGTGAAGTTAGGCTGCAATTCAAGGCAAGGGGTTGTGTGTCTAAATGAGATCCCTGGGATGGGATGCATTAATCTGTCTGCTGTTTAACTCCATGAGCTGTAACTCATTGAGTAAAGTTAATTTTCCTGCCCAGAACTGCTTTTTTCTGTAATGCAACATTAAATATTTGACTACCTCACAGAATCGCAAGGAACTGAAAAATGCTGAATCTGTATTACTCAATTTTCACTACCTACTTATTTATGTAGTATACATGTCTTATCTTATGCCTGTTTGTGGTATTTCTATATTAATCTGAAGATCTAAACCTTAAAAATAAGTCAGAAGGAAGCTCAGAGGTTTTGCAGATCCTCTGTCCCAGCAGGAAAACCCAACTAGTGCACTCTGAACCTGACAGAGTTGTTCACGCAGATGCTCTTTTAATCTGAATTAAGGTGCATCTGAAATGCAAAAATTAATTTTGTAAAGAATCCATCACACCTTTAATTTCACATCTGGCCATTTTTAATGAATCTTTGCAGATGTTCCTTCCTACTAAGTCAATTTCTCATCCACTTAGGCAGTGCTTTATTATATTGCTCGATTCTAACCTCTGAATTTAAAATACCATGTGATGTGAACTCACACGATGCAAAAAAATCAAATACCTCTCAACCTGCCAGTATAAACCCAGTGACAGCATCGGCTGTGCTCAGTGTGAGCTGTTTTGCCTGAAGGCTTGCTCACAGGTAGTAAAAGACAGGAAACCAGTTAATGGATTCCTGTGCTGACATCTCTCTGCCTGTTATCAATGATTGTCCAGCTGACCTAGAATTCTCAGCTTTCCTGGCTGCTTCCCTTTTGCCTAATGGCTTTGCTTTTCTCCTCCTGCCTTCATTACTACAAGAGTCCTACAGGCTTTGTTAATTATTAACTTCCACTCATTCATGGAAGCCTTCAGGACAAGCCACCTGAGGATCAGCACGTTGTTCTTGCAGGTGGTAAGTGCTTGTGCCTTTATGTGTGCAGCATTGTGTTCATAAAGATGGAAAGAGCTGAGCAATGCTCACTTCTTTTTCTAATAATTCTCTCAGTTGGAAATACAGCTATTTCTGTAGTAATGAACTAGTACCATTAGGGCACCTTTTTTTTTTAAAGTTGCTAGGCTCGCTGCCATAATAGGGTTTTTTTCTCTCATTTTCAAATTTATTTCCATAGTCTGCTCACTCTAATGAATTTAGACTTCTTGGTTTTGCTTATAGCTCAATCCTATCTGACTTTTCTTTCACTCTTTTTCAGGAAATTAGCTTTTTGCAGTAGTCTTGAGTCTAACTTTGGTTTCAGTTTCTCTTTGCAATGTCAGTTGTGTTCAGCCCTGACCTGCAGGGGACCAGCAATATCCAGGGTTTTTTTTTTTTTTTTTTTTGTTGTGCTGTCTCAAAGCACAAATTGAGCAGTCTGGAGTCATGAGAAGGGGAAAAAACAACCATATTTAAAATATACCTAATGAGAGTGGCTGAGTTTTAGGAAATTGCAGCAGCTCCTACAAGGACAGTGCTTTTATCCTGAAGTACTGGCTGTTGCTTTTTTCTGAGAAAGTAAGGGGAGAAGCTGAAGACAAAAGGAGCTGCTACCCAAACCTAGAGAAGCCTGATCAAGGGGAAAGCTTCTTTGAGAAAGATGCATGCTCTGGAAAGAATGGAGAGTTAAATTTCTGCAGTTATAACCATGTCTGATAGCCATCTTTTTCCTTATGTTCAGTTCGCTGGGCTGTGAAGAGTTATTCTCACTATGGTCTCCACTCTGCTTCTCGCCTCTGGTGCTGTAGGTTTTCAGAGCCTTCCCTAGCTAATGTTAGTTACACTATTATTTCCTGTGAAGCTTTGAGTTACTGTAATATTCCATATCTTCTCCTTTAAACTGTACTATTAACATAATTATTCACCATGTTAAGACAGTGGTAATGATGTGTACAGTACACTGAGGCTGTCCAAGAACACTAGTTTTCTTTGTTAAGCAAATGGTTTTCAGTGGTGACTTGAAAATGCCTTCTCTGGAGGTCAGCATGCAAGCCTTGAATTTTTTCAAGTGCACATTTGTGTGGTTGGATTAGAATCTTGAGTGATTTTCCTGTTACAGCAAAGTGAAATGGAAGCGGAACAGTTTGCCACTGGTATTTTATTGCAGCTTTGACTCCATAGTTATTGAATTTATTTTGGAATATATGTACTAAGGGATTATCTAACATGGCAGCCCTTTTCCCTGGAAGCACATTTGTTGCCAAATAATGGCATTCCCTATTTATTTGTATGCCTAGAGACAAAACACAGTTCTGCATTATATTTTCTTAGCATATTTTTTCAAAGTCCTGGTGGTGTATGGATCCAGGACTGTGTTTATGAAGTATGTACACAAAACCAGTATGTCTGGATCAGATGTGTGCTTGCTTTTCCAAGGTCACACTGCATCACATTTAAGACTTTTGGTGCAAAAGAATTAATTTCCATAATCTCTTTTTTCTTTTAAAACAGACTGGAGGCCAAGAACAGAGTGCAGCACTGGCTGTAGGTAAGAATTGAAACTTAACCTGCTTGAAAACTGCTGACAAATAAGCAAAATTGTAGCGTGTTAAAGGAGAGAAAGTGGGACTGTTTGAATATTAGTAATTTTCCTTTCAAGAACTTCTTTTCCCTCTTTTCCTACATCAACTCTTAAAACTTGTGGTGTTCACTGGGAATCCTGATCCCTGACTGAATTTATGCCTCTCTGTTTAAAGATGCTAAACCAGGTTACAAGGGTTTGGTTTTTGCTTGTACAGGGCCTCACCACACAGCCCAGTGAGGCTGATTTTGAAAACTCTTCTCCAGAGTGATGTGAAGGCCCATTACTTCAAAGAAGTCGTTTTTATTGTGCACAGAGTTAAAGTGGTTTGGCCACTTGTGTGAACTTATCCTAGAAGACTGCAACTCCCTGAACAATTATAATGAAGAGATAATGCTTTGGTGGTTTTTCTCCCTGTCTCTTTAATAAAGCTACTGTGTAGCTGAACCAGATCCATTATGCTAAAAACCAGTACTCTGAACCAGCTTGTGAGACTGAAGAGGTAGCACATGCTCATGTGAAGGTTTTAGCTCTTAGTTTTATAACCTGCTGCTTATCATCTAAGCTACTGCATAGAGTGTCTCTGTTGTATGTCATGTTTATTGTGCTTTGCCAGCACAGCTATCAATCTTCTGTCACACTGGGAAGGTAATGGTACCAAACGTGAGGTAGGATTTATTTTTCTTCTGTTTTTGATTATTCATCAAAAAGGTTTTGAATTCTGGAGAGCTGATTAAATGGATTTGTGTGGTGGGTTAACCCAGGCTAGATGCCAGGTGCTCACCAAAGCCACTCTGCCACTCCCTTCTCAACTGGACAAGGGAGACAGAACACAACAAAAGGCTCATGGATTGATATAAGGGTGGGGAGAGATCATTCACCAGGGACTGTCACAGGCAAAACACACTCAGTTTAGGAAAATTAGTTGAGTTTACTACCAATGGAATCAGAGCTCCTTCCCCCCACCCCTCCTTCCTTACTAGGCATGACTTTATCCCCAGCTCTTCACCTCACCCCTCCCTGCTCAGTGTGGGGAGATGGGGAATGGGGGTCACAGTCAGTTCATCACAGGTTGTTTCTGCTGCTGCTTCCTCCTCAGGGAGAGGAGCCCTTCCCTGCTCCTGGGTGGGGTGTCCCTCCCCCAGGACACAGTCCTGGAGAAACTTCTCTGATGTGAGTCCTTCCCAAGGGCTACAGTTCTTCAGCAGCTGCTGNCCTTCCCCCCACCCCTCTGTCCTTACTAGGCATGACTTTATCCCCAGCTCTTCACCTCACCCTTCCCTGCTCAGTGTGGGGAGATGGGGAATGGGGGTCAAGCCACTCTGCCACTCCCTTCTCAACTGGACAAGGGAGACAGAACGGAGAGGAGCCCTTCCCTGCTCCTGGGTGGGGTGTCCCTCCCCCAGGACACAGTCCTGGAGAAACTTCTCTGATGTGAGTCCTTCCCAAGGGCTACAGTTCTTCAGCAGCTGCTGCAGTGTTGGTCCCTTCCATGGGGTGCAGTCCTGCAGGAACAGGCTGTAGGGAAATCTGCTGCAGTGCCAGGATCACCTCCTCCCCTTTCTTCTTCACTGACCTGACTTGTCTACACCATTTTCTTGGTGTCTCTTAGATATTCTCACTTTTCTCTTCTCTGGCCACAATTACTTCTCTGCCATAACTCTTTTTTTCTTCCTAAATACATNTGCTTCCTCCTCAGGGAGAGGAGCCCTTCCCTGCTCCTGGGTGGGGTGTCCCTCCCCCAGGAGTTCTTCACCAGCTGCTCCAGTGTTGGTCCCTTCCATGGGGTGCAGTCCTGCAGGAACAGGCTGTAGGGAAATCTGCTGCAGTGTCAGGATCACCTCCTCCCCTTTCTTCTTCACTGACCTGACTTGTCTACACCATTTTCTTGGTGTCTCTTAGATATTCTCACTTTTCTCTTCTCTGGCCACAATTACTTCTGTGCCATAACTCTTTTTTTCTTCCTAAATACCTTATCTCAGAGGCTCTACCACTGCCAGTGACGGGCTTGGCTTTGCCAGCAGTGTGTCCATCCTGGAGCTGGCTGGCATTGGCAGCTTCCCACAGAATCCCTCCCATAGTCCCCCTGCCACCACAACCTTGCCACACAAACCCAATACAATTTGTCATCAGTTTTGTCGACAAGAGTAGAAATGTTTTCTAGTGCTATGTCCAAAACTATTTGAATCCTCCATTCAGAATTAGGAATATATGGCATATAAATGTGCTACTAAAGTAATTGTCTTTATTTTAGAGCAGAATTCATGTTTTAAAATATTTACTTGCAGAATTGCAGGTTTTGATGAACTGTCACATTTTTGTTATTTTTAGGAGAGTTTATGATATTGCTGGTTCAGGCCCACAGTCATTGTTGCTTACTCACTTGTGTCTCTGTGTTAAGGAATGAGCCTAGAACTGGGCAAGCATACAGCAGTATTTTCCAAATCTTCAGTGAACTGATGGAAAAACGTCCAGTGCTAGCAGGAGTAGTACCTTTTTCCTTTAATAGTTTTTATTTACAAAGTCTTTGGGGGTGTTGTTAAAGCTGCAGTTAAAAGTGCAGATTTTTAATTTACAGGCTCCTGCCTACTTGCAAAGGATACATTATAAAAGTCACTAAACTGAGTCAGACCATGGGTCCATCTAGGCAAGTCCAGGTTCCAGGATCACCATCTTTCTACCCTTTGCATGTGTGCACTTGGTTTTGAACATCCTTTCACATCCTTCACTTATTCCTCTACTAGAGCAGTGCTGCTTCTGTTCAGGAAGGTGAGAGAGTCATCCAGAAAAGCTATGAAAACTCAAGGAGCATTGCTGGGAATGGTACTGCCTGCAGGAAGAGGAATTCTGTCCAGCAAATGGCTATAGCACATGGCAAATAACTTCTGTTTTCTTTGAAGAAACTGTGAACCAGCAGTGTTTCAGGTATTGAAGGGAGAATGTTTGTAAGTTTTTTAAGGTGGTGTGGTGTCCACTTCAGCAGAAGCTGGGGTGTCAGACTGCTGATGCTTTCAACTTCTCCAGCTATGCTGAGACAAAGTAGCTGCCAAATGCTTGACAGCATCATAAATCATCAGGGAATCACCAGTGTTCAGGGTTGGGAGGGACTGACAGAAACCCTACCCAAGCAACATGTAAAGTAAAGAACTGGACACTCTGGAAAATTTTGGTTAAGCTTTAAAGAATGGGACAAACTTAACTAGATTTTGCTGTTGAATAAGGTTAAAAACTGAAAAAAAGCTTATCATCCAGTAAAACCTGAACCATTGTGTGAGCAGGTGCCTAGGGAAGAGTGGGAACAGAGATAACCACGAATTTGTGGTTCTTCTAGTATGTAAGTATTTTCAGGTCAAGTATTCAGAGTCAGGTGTGATTATTAAATGTATTCTGTATTCTTAATGTCTTTCCATTCTGCAAATGTACCTGGTTTTCCCCAAGAGCTGCTGCTTGTGAGACTTCCTGTGAGATGGGATGAGATGGACCTGTAGAGTTCACAGATGAACCAGTGCAGACAATCATAACTCTGCATGATATTCTGTATATTTGTCACTGATCTTACAGGATTACAGGTTGTATGATACCACTGAGGAATAGCAAATGTTTCCCCCTAATTCCAACAGGTAGCTCAGAATTAATTGTCTTATAATATCTTAGCCTTACTGGGCACCTGTAGTTTGATTTTAAGGTTAAAATAATATTTGAAATGGTGGGAGAAATGAAAAATGGGATAAAAAATTATTGTATTTCCACAGCTAGAGGGATCTGGACCAGTGTGGTCAGGTGGCTTTTCTTTGGTTGGTTTTTTGGGGGTTTTTTTGGGTTGGTTTTTTGTTGTTGTTGTTTTGTTTTGTTTGGGTTTTTTGGTGTTTGTTTGCTTTTGGGGTTTTGTTGTTGTTGTTTAGGTGGAATTTTTTTAACAGTTTCTAATAAGAAAAACTATCCAGGTTCAGTAGTAGTTGGTGCTGTGTGTTATGAGGGGATCTGAAGAAGTAACTGGATATAACAAAGATGGCTGTAGATCCTTATCTTGCAGTGAGTCTCTTGAAACTTCATATAAATAAACAACTATGTGGAGACCAGTTTTATCCCTCTGCCCTGCCTAATGCCTGTCTGTTTGTTACTGATTCTGAAAACAGATGGGATGGGAAGGAGCATCATCCCTCTACTCATCCTCTGTTGTACCATCATCATCTTGATGTGCTTCATTAGCCTTCTGTATCCTGCAAACACATCATGTCTGACTGGTGTCTGAGAAAAAGGAAAGTCCACAGAGTAACCAGAAAGCTGTCCTGAAATATGGAAACCTTCCCTTCCAGCTCTGTGATTTGGAAAGCCATAGGCCTTCCCTTCCTCCTTGACATTTCAGAGCTGCTGTGTCACTGAACTGAATTCTCAGATGGACACTCAGTGTCAGGTTCATGCACACGAGGTTTGTGGTTTAGCACTGATATTCCAGTAAAATTCCCTTGAGGTGGGATATGTTAGTGGCTATTTTTGTCATCTTGGTGACGAGATAATCTGGCATGCAATCATTAGTGCAGGATTACAAGCCAAGGCACTGAAGGGGTGCAACATTTTTGGAACCAAACTCAAAGAGAACATTTAACCTGGGTGTTGCAGAGCCTTGTGGGTGCTTGTACTCCTTGTCCTGGTGCATTAGATGGCAGCACTGCCAAGGCTGTGTGGGGTCCCCCGTGCAGCTTCATCCAGCTGACACTGAAACGTGGGGCAGTGATAGATGGGAATTCAGCTGCTCTGAAAGAAAACCATTTCCAAATCAAACTAGGCAGGAAGGGGAGTGCTGTTTCACAAGTGAAATGCCAGCTGAAAAATGGCACATCAACCAGACTAGTTAGGAAGTTAGGAATTGAAAAAATGCTTCTTTTTTTTAGGGTTTAGATAAATCTTGCAGGTTTGGTTTTGGGGTTTTTGGGCTTTTTTTATTTTTGGTTGTGGTTTTGCTTTTTTTTCTTTATACAGAGGTGAAAAGTTGGCAGGAGAAGGACTTACCATACAAATTATTGTTGGGTTTGGTTTTTTTTTTGGAGGCGAGAGCTTGAGGGTTCTTAAATTATAGCCTGACATCCTTGAAATATGAAACTTTCTTAGTAATGTGGTAGTATACCACAGTTTTAAAAGGCATGCCATCTTTCATAGAGTAAGCAGCTTTTCTCTAGCAGAATAAAGAAAACATGTAAATCTGCCACATCTCTTAATAAATGAATTTTTTTGTACCTTTACATACCTGATAAAAACATTCCCAGTTTACTTTGGAAAAAGGCAGACTGCGAGGTCCAGCAGTGTTTCCAGGATCACACCACAGCACTGAAGGCAGTGTTTGGAGGGGAGGGACACGGCTGGTTCCCAGCTCTTGGGCTCTGGGATCCGCTGGACACGCTGGTCCCAGATTCCCCATCTCTGGAATATCCAGCGGTGGGGCAGCGGCCTCTGTTGGGGAATGGCAGCGCTGCAGGAGGCTCTGCACACCTCCAGCGCTCCAGGAGAAAGCTGAGTCCAAATTGCATTCCACTGGAAATGTCCCTGAACTGGAAAAGGTGGGTTTTCCCGATGGCTGCGACGTAATGGAATCAATAAGAGCATTTTGCAAATTAAGTTAAAGCATGTTGTACTTGTGTTATTTTGAAAGAGGAAAGCGAAATTAATTATTTTTTAGCCCCAGATTCACTCTTGGAAAAATTGTGCTGCTAGTTGTTGAAGGGTAAATCAGAGCAGATTTTTGGAGCATAGTCTCTACCCTATTCAATACAAGTTCTGTTTTAAAAACAAGCATAATTCTTCCAGACAAATTGGGTTCATTCCAGACTTGTGTGAGCATGCTTAGTTATTTTATTGTAGCCCCTGTCAAATACGTTATTCAGTGTCAGCTGTGCCACTAAAATGTTCCCAAACTAACAAGGCTGTAAGACTGCTTCTAAAGAAACTGTGGATTCTTCAGGGCCTTTCCCTTGATTTCCTCTAAGAGGAAAAATGGACTGAATAAACACTGCCCTGACCGTACTTTACAATTCTGGTTTTGAGGAATGTGAGTCTATTCACGAGTCTGTTTTCCCTGGCAGACCTCCATCCTCCTGATATGACAAGTTTTGAATTCAGTTTTGTTCTAAAGGAGACTTTATTGATGATCACACATCTCAAAAAAAAAAAAAAGAAAGAAGAAAACAAAAAAACTTCAGTTTCAACTAAAACAGGTTATTGTATCAAAGTGGGTTTAGCCAAATGAACTGACATCAGAGGCAGCTTCAAACAGCTTTTCAGTAGCCTGAATACTTACCTTCCTGTACAAAAACGTTTCCTATCTGACTATATCCCATCCTATAATTTGTTTTTCCCCTATTCAGATAAGATGCTGGTGATTGAAGCCCCAATAATTCGGTGATATAGGCTGTTTTGGGGGGTTTGGGGTTAGGGGGTGGGTTGATCTGCATATCTTTTATTCTTCTTGTGGTTGGTTTGCAGTCCCTGGTTCGTGGCCACTGGGTGTCAGCAGTGCAGAGCTGTGTGCAGGTCTGGGCACGGGGGTGGACTGGGAACCGTGTCCCAAAAGTGTCTGGAAAAACTGCTGGAATTTCAATGCTTGCTCAGACAACTTGTCCATCATGAATGAAACTGCGTGCTTTGTGCAGAACTGGGGGTGGCTCTGGCACTTCATTCATGTGTTTGATTCAGAACATTTACACAGGTGACCCAATTTGAACTGTTACCTTTAATATTAGTGATGTTAGAGCTATGATAAATCCTGACAATGAAACCAGCTTATCCCAAATATAACTTGTTTCAAGCTAATGGCACCAAGCTTCTCCTTCCTAAATCTAAAGGTGATAATGACTCATAGCTACTAGGTTTTTTTTAAATATTAATTATTTATTTTCTGGTGTGTATGGTATTACTTTGGGATTTTGTATAATGGCAGATCTTTATTACTTTAAACACCACTAACATCAATAGTAGGAATTAAAATGTGTCAGAAGACATCTCTGCTGCTCTAGCACTATTCAGAAGAGAAGTAAATGTGCATTAGTCTAGCAAAAACATGTTTGTATCCAGGGAGAATGTTACAGCTCAGAAAATAGTGATTCCTGCAGTGCATTTTACCAGCCTGTTTCCATCTCTGCAGCAGTCTCCAGCATTTGAGGTTGAGGGCAGAAATGTTCTCACTGGTTGTGAAGCTTTGCTGCTTCATTGGCAGAGGAAGCAGTGCAGGATCCCATAGGCTGCCAGGCTGTGATGCCATGTGTTGCTAAGGGCTGCCTTGCATTCAGCTGATGTGGGCAGACACCTATTTGCTGCCTCGTTTCTTTTTTCTTTTTTTTTCCTTCTCCCTGTTCATGGCTAGATACTGTTCAGCAAGCCTTGAAACAATTGACAGGCTGATGGGATTATCCTTCTAGAAAAACAGTGTAGGAAGACATTCAAAGAGTGTTTTGTTTATATAGTAACACTGTGTTATAACACAGCAGTATTCCACTATAATGCTAGACTTTCAATGCTATAAATGTTTTTTTTACTCACTATTTTGCCAAAATATCTCTGAATTGGAGGTTTATGCCACACATACATGGCCAAATGAAAATTTAAAACTCAGATCCCAGAAACAAAATACTTGTTTCATTAGATGTGTTTTCCATGTAGTGTTGTGCTTAACTACATATATGAGATTTTCAGGGAGTACAGTTTTCATGCTGTGGATTTTAGTGTTGGGACTAGCATATACATTTCCAAAAGGTGAGCTGATGTTTTCTTAAAGCAGATTTTCTTTAGGGCTCAAAACCAGATATTTTTATTCTATTTATTTAACTGGTTTTTTAAACTAGTTTGAAAGCATACTATTCTCCCAATAGAACAAAAATGAATAGAAAATATCACTTATGAACACCTTTGTAGTACTTTACCTGTAATGAGAGTAAGTTCTCCAGCTGCTCATCAGTTGCAAGCAGCACTTGTTAATGCAGTTTTTCTTTCAGGTGTGAGAGGGGAAATTTCTTTGGTGCTCAGCTGAATTTACTTGCATTGTGTATTTCTATTACAATTCCCCTGGGCTTACCCCGGGGGGGCAGGGGGCACTGAAATGTGTGGGGGATGTTTTCCACAGGAAGGGCATGCGTGCAAGACTTGTTTTGAAAATATGCCTTTGCTTTCCGCTTGTCTGATCATGACTCCACAGGCAGCATCATGCAACCCCACAAGGCTGTAATGGGCCAAATCATCCTAATCCAACGTGGCATTCCGTATGTCTTCCTCTGCAAGTAGGTCAAGTTGAAGCCATGTTCCTGGCTTGTGCTGCGATTTCCCATAACCTGCTCCACGTGGCTGGAGCATTGTGCTGGAGTGCAGAGCATGCCAGCAGGGATTCTGAGCAGCCTCACAGGGACAGGCAGTTTTTGGACAGAAATTAGTGGGTTTGTTCTGCTCTAATCTCGTGATGTTGGGCTTGTGGCAGGAGAAAACTTCAGTGGTTTAAATGTGTGCTTTTACTGAGTCTTAGGCTGTTAGTTTACCTAATGAGTTGCCTCTGGACACTGCACTATTATAAAATTTTAAAATCAGTAATACCCATGAGTGAGAAACTGGTTTTCAGCTTTTGAAGTGTACCATATTCTGAATAATACCAACTAAAATTGGACAGAGGTTGATGCTCTGAAGCTATGGAAAAACAAATAGGTAGTGACCTTTAGTGTAGTTCAGGCAGGACATGTGAATATTTTGATGTTAGAGATTGCAATATGCAGAAATCTTCTTGATGAGGATTACAGCTTCAGTGTGCATTTTGTACCAGTTGAGGGTGAAAAGGTGGGTTAGCACCCACAGAGTAAGTGCTCTTAATCAGGTATTTAGCTCCAGGACAAAGCCCAGCTGCAGGACATTAAAATCACCAGTAGTGCTTGCTGATGGCTTTGGTCTTCATACAGGCTTAATTCTTCCTTGAGCTGGGGCTGACTGATGTGGCAACAGGCTCAAGAAGGGTGCAGTTAGTGCTGGGAGATGTTCTTGACAAGGCAATGGTAGGTCAGTGCCAGGGCTGCTTACCTGGAACCACATCTGACTTTCTAAACCAGTAATTTTACTTACTTCAGATGAAGTTGTGGACTTGCAAGGAAATTGGAAGAGTGCTTGGTAAATTAATAGTGGCTGGGCATGTCACTATGTGGTTAATTACCAAGGTAAATCTTCACAGAACTGCCAAAATCTTCATGCTGGTGATGCTTTTACAGGGCATCAAGTAGCAGAAGAGGTCACTGAAGGTAAATGTAATGGCTGGATTTGTAGACTGCTTCTCACGCTGTGGGCAAATTGTCATCATCTTTAGTATTAGAGCCAGTAGTGGTCCTTCTTTTGTGTGTTTTGGGCCCAGAAAAATTGCAAATGATGAGCCATCTTGAACAAAACAAGAATCTCTAATAAATCATTTTCTTACCTGTTAGGGGCCTGATGCATCTGTGAGCTAGGTTGTTTTCTCTAGTTTGGTCCAGGTATTGTGCTGGCACAGCAGCTTCTCAGAAAGGTCAGATTTCGTTTTCCCCTCTGTAGTGTTCCCTCTGAGTCCAGCAGGTCAGCTCTGCCTGCTGCTCAGCTACACCTTCTGAAGGAAAAGAATATACAGAAGTGTAGGGCTGTCTAACCTTAGCTGTGGCATATTGACCTGCAGCTGCTTCCACGAATTTGGGAAGTTCCACAGGTGGCACCATGGTCTTGTCTCTAAAGTCATATCAGAGCTCAAGAAGGAAGTGTTTAGCTTTATCAGAAGAGTAGATTCTGACCTTTTGGCTCTTGCATTCTTGAATGATAAGCTGAGAGAAAGTGTCCTCCCAAAAAATGCTTGAGAACTTACATCTTCTCAGTGTCTGTCTAAATTGAGTTTTCAAGCTCTTTGTAGCTTAAAGTCTTTTTGGATTACAATTTTGAGAAATGGTTGTTTTCACAGTTCTTAAAGCACAGCAGGTCTTCCAGTTTTAAAGAATGCTCGAGATGCTTGAGTAAGTGTTACAGTGCATCTTGATTCAAGTTTCAGAAATACTGGGTTTGTCCAGTTTCAGCTAGATTTCCATGTACTCTATAAAAACTGAATACACAGTGAATGTTTTGCTGCTAAGAAAGCAAATGTGATTGCATATCTTGTGTGACTACAGTTTATCAAGATTGTTTCGGTGCAATGAATGCATGAGGGGAGAGGTTTGTGAGGAACTTTGTTATGAACAAGGGTTCCAGCAGCTTTGTGGTCATGTAAATTGAAATACATTCCTATAGCTCATCTTGTCATCTTGCTGCTGTCATAGTTGAATTAATCCATTATCACCAATTTCTCTCCTTTGCTCAGGGAGGCTCTTCACTGAGCTGTTACCTCTAGGTCAGTTGCATCTTCTGCTTGAATATCACATCGACTGTTCCATTGTAGTGCCAAAACTTTTATTGTGCTTCTCTATTTGTTAAACTTAACTCCTGGAAAGAAACCATGTATTCTTTCTGGCAAATTTTCCTGAGGGAGGAAGGTATTTGTATTGCCAAACCAAGTCCCCAGCTCCCTACCCGTATTAGGAGGTGGTAGGTGCTCAGTGAAACTGTTCTGCAGTGCCTACATGCTCTTCTGTGAACTTAGCTTCAAAATATTTCAACCCTGTAAGCATGCTCCTACTCTAACCTTCACAAGTAATGTTATCCAATATTTAAACCATGTGCATGAGCCTGTAAACTCTTAGGAGACTGGTTAATATCAAAACAAAGGCAAAACCTACACAGAGGCATTTTTTTTGAGATATGGAAAATATTTTGGTGGAGGAGGGGATGGTGCAGCTGAAGCACAGCAGGAATTGCAGGTATAGGAGCTCTCTTTAGGCCATTAGCACTATTCACTGCCACATGTTTGCTGCTTGTTTGTTAATGTTGGAATTGAAATATGTAATACGCTGTTCTGAGATTGAGCTTTGGTTTTTGAATCTGAATCTGTAGACTGGATCACCATTATGCAGCTTCTGCTTCTGTTTTTTTATTGGCCCTGTTGAAAATATTTGTTTAAGGATGCCTCTGTCTGCTCCCCAACAAGAAGAACATTCATAATCTGGAAAACTCTGAAATACAAAGTGGCTTATTCAGTCCTATGTTAGAGAACATGCTTGAGAGATATGGAAAAGTAATTTCTCTGCTTTCTGCTGTTGTGTGTTTACACAGCATTGGTGCACATTTAGTTATAAAATAGTTTGCTAAGCTGTGGGATAGAAGGTCCTGAAAAAGCTGCCTCTTTGAAGAACCATGTTCTGATGGATTAGTTGTTAAGAAGAGTCTCTCAACTGGACACCTTAATTTAAAAATTCCTTGGATTCATGGGTGCTTCTCACAGGCTGAGAAGTCTGATCTGAATTTCCAGGAAATAAGTTCAAATTATTAGGAAGCAGATCTTGCATTTTCTTGAGTTTCAAGGAGAAGGTTGAACATGTCAAAAGCCAGCATACACCTCCTGCTGAAGTGCTGTGTGCAGGATCCCCTGTGATCAGCTGGGTTACACTCAAAGTCACAGTGCTAAAAATCTAGATTCTTAAGTCATTTGGTCATTCTGTAGAAGCTGTTGGAGCAAAGACTTGGGTTATTTTCAGCAACTTGGTATTAGTTGCCCTTCCTTCTCAAGCTTTGTTTGACTGCTGAATCTTGCAGATCCTGAAAAATAAATCGTATGCTGTTCTCAGTTTGGTCAAGAAATCTCACAACACAGGTTCTAAAAATTTGTTTTGCCAGACAATTTGTTTTCAGTTCACATTGCTTCAGTTTCCTTGATTCCTAATAAAGTAATGATTCTTAGTGTCATGTTACCTCCCTCCAGTAACCTGGGTTACCTCCAGGGTCTTAGTAAAAGTAAAAATCAGGAAAAAATAGAGCATATAGTTGTTGGTTAGTATATTTAGACTAACTTGAAAATTTATTTTTTTCTATCTTGTGCTTGAATCCAAATGTCAGATTGTTATGGCTGGTTCTTAAATAATTTGAGATGAGATCTTCGGGTGTCTTGCTTGTCTTTTAGCAGCACTCTAGTGAGCTCTTGGCATTTCAGAGTAATGGTTAGTAGGTATATTTTCAGCCTCTGTAAAACATGGGAAGGTTTACATGAAAAGGCTGCTTTGTTATGAAATGCAGTTTTCATACTCCTAATGCAGATATTGATTTCTGAAACTTATGGTAACATTTGAAACTGTTTCAATAATTTATCTGATCTCAAGTAATCTAACAACTATTTAATTTTTCTTCTACTTTTCATTTCTTTTAGCTGGGGTGTGACAGCAAACATAAGAAGAACTGTTGAAACTTGATTTTTCTCCTGGTTTTGGAAAAGTCTAATTTGTGTTTTACTTGTAACTCTGTGATTTAATGGGAAAACTGTTCATTGGCCACAGATGTCTACTACTGAGAGGCTATCCAAAATCTGTTTTGGATTACAGAGAGGTAGTAAAAAAGTGTTATGATGACACCAGTTCCATTTGAGGTTGCTTTTGTCCTAAACAATAAAGGGTTTGTTTGGCTCTGAGTGCTGCAGTTATGCAAAACAATTGCTCAGTCATCATAGGTCACATGTTCTTTATATGGATTAAACAAAGATGAAAAAGAGCCAGTGATTCACATCTTTGTTTTTGTCAAAGCTTATAACTTTTCCAGTTTTTCAACAAATACTGCTCTCTAAGAAGAAGGGGCATGGAAATGCACTGTACAGTGCACGAGTTCTGCTCCCCACCAGAAACTGATGAATCCAGAGTGCAAAACTCAATGGGAGCCCTGCTCCAGTGAGACCCAGGCGTGTACTTAAAATAGGAAATGGTTATTGGAACTAAATTATTTTGCCATTTTTATTTTTAGGTTTGCTGGCATGGGTAATCTCATTAAGGTGCTAACCAGGGACATAGACCACAATGCAGCACATTTTTTCTTGGATTTTGAAAGTAAGTCTCTCAGCCCTTCACAGCTGGTGCGTTTCAAATGGTAACAGTAGGGTTGCTTATACCTGCTGCAGTGAAGGCCAGGGGACTCAGTTGTAAAGTTGGAATTTGAAAGAGTTGCATGTGTTTTTTATGTTCCTTTTTTTCTTTTTCCCTCCTCCAGTAGTCACCAAGCCACCATCATGCTGCTGTGTAAATTTTCTTTCCATGTGCTTAGTCATTTTGGGTCTCTGTGGTCAGTGATGTCCATCCATCTGCCTGCAAATCAAGTAATCATGAAATGAGAAATTCTGTCAGTATGCCATAGTAATCTGTGCTGAGCAGTTGTTCACTGTAATCCTCACAAGAGTGAGTGCCAGATCATTCCTGATCCTGCTTTGGTCATTCATCGTGCAGTTGATGTGCGTTTTTTTACATCCAAAAGTCCAAAGTGAAACAGACACGTCTGAGTTTCACAGATGTTTTAGGCACCTTGTGTAAAAGATCTGTGGCATATCTCTGTTAGCATTTTCTGCACACTGAAATGGTGTATCCTGCTGTGGTTTTGTATGATGGCCTTCTGACACAATTACAAGGGCTGACAAAACTAAAGCTCTTTCCTTCTGTTGTCCCATCAGGTTAAAATCTAGCCTGGCTAATGCTTTCAAATCTGGTACTTGGCCCTCGAGGCAGTACTCCTGCTCAGGACACTGGTGCTAGGGTGTACTGGGACAGAACAGTCCCTGCAAAGCCTTCTGTTGGATCGTGTCCCCTTCCCAGAGGGGCAGCTGTGAGGATGTTGGTGACACGGTCACTTCTTCCAGGAAAGCTGTGTGGCTGGAGTCCCCAGCTGTGCATCCTCGAGGTGGGGACGTCCCTCCACCCAGCCTGAAGGACGGGTTCGTGCCTGATGGAACTCTCTGGTCTTCTTTTCCCACTGCTTCAATCAACTACATTTGGGCTGTTCTTTCTCATAAAAAGAAAATTTTCTTTTCTCTCATTCTTGTCTTGGCAGGTACCTTAACATGGGGAACCTTCTAAAAGTTTTGACATGCACAGACCTTGAGCAGGGGCCAAATTTTTTCCTTGATTTTGAAAGTGAGAAGATGATTTTATATATCTATTACTCTTTGCCTGCAGTAGACTGCATTTGTCATGTACTAAATGTATGTTTTCATTTTGCCATCCTTCTAACTGCTTTGCATGCCTGAGCTATGAATAATTGTTCAGCAAACTTTGGTAGAAAGCAATAACCTGTTCTAAAATATCCTCAGGTCCTAAAATGTAAAATCTTTATGTCAGAAAGCGCTTTCAAATTACATTTGACTGTTGAAACCTTGATGTGGTTCTTGTTTTTTAAACTAAAATTCTGGCTACTTTTAATGAAAATGTTAAAAATAGTTGTAATTATTTGAAGACTTACTGAAATTCCAAGGGGATACATGCTTCTTAAAGGAAGAACTGAAAATGAAACCTGATTCTCATCATTTCCAGTGTGACTCAATAATGCTGCATGCACAGATTGGCTCACAACAGCTATTCATAGCTCCAGCATCACCACGTTGAAGGTCTGTATGTGAACCTTACTGGATCTGGCACTGAAATTTAACCTCATGCCTTCTTAAAAGGGGGTCTCCATGTGTATAGAGATGAAATGGATTTTGAAAAGAATAGACATGTAGCTTGTGTGGTCAATGCCAGGTATTCTGGAAGGTTCACATAGGTCACTATCTCTGCTTTTAGTTTTTGTTGCATGATACAGTAGAGCCTAAGAATGGCAGGTAAGTGTTGCTGGCTTCTGCTATGCATGTTTAATTACTTGCTTTTGGGATGTGCTGTTTCTTTACCCAGCTGTACATCAGCAAGCATAAAATAAGGAAATTAATGTTCAAGTACATTTTGACCATGTAATAAAATACGATGGAATAGCATAATAAAAAAATTGATGAAGTATTATGATATGGATAATTTGAGGTGCATTATATCTATTTTTCCCAAATTGTTTTTCAGTTGTTTGATGACACAGTAGCAGTTGTTTATGTTAGTTATAATACGAAAGCAAATGCTTGAAGAAATATGGTTTTGTTTCAATGATACTTAAAATTAAAACTTCTCCAAACCCTTACCCTGTAGTGTTGGTTTTTGTCACTTGTCTCTTCTGAATATATTGTTATTGATAGATGCTAGCCATACAAGTTATTCATAAAGGGAAGATTATCAAGGGCTGTGTTCAAAAATCAGAAAGCAAAATTTGTCTAAGACAAAGCCTTGCATATCGACAGAGCAGGTAAAATTTAGTGAAGTGGGAAAACTCATGTGTGAGATCATTGGAGTTGTGCAGCTCCATCTTAATCTGCAAATAGTGAACATTTAGTTGGAGTAAATGAAATTCAAGTTAGCTGGATAGAAGAGGCATAGTTCTAAAATAAATTGCAATAAAAATTGCTGGATTTTTTTTCTTTTTAAATACAGATTCTTTAGCTATCAGTTTTGTTTTAAAATGCATGTTTTGAGCATGAACAGGATTTGGCATGAGAGTAAGCAGGTTGCTGACATGAAATGCTTACATATGCAGTCAAATTAAGTGACTTATATTATGGCCGAATTGTTAGACTGTTCTTTGTTCATTTTGGACCCTGTTCTGCATTTGTTTCTGCTGCTATACTGTGTGTCCATGCTTCTTTCTCCTCTGTTTCAGATAGCTTGCCTTGACAGGATCTTGGCTTTGACACAGCCAAGATCTTTCTTCAAGACTTGGCACTTAATCTTGTGATACTTAATGTTGTGGTTTTGTGTGGAAGGACAAGTAAGCTCTGTATTAAAAACAAATTTGCCAATTTTGTGTTACGCCTGGCCCAATAATAGGCAGCTTGAAGTCTTTTGTTCTTAAATCCATGTATGTCTTTAGAGTGAGCAGGCTCCAATGTTTCTTGTATAGTACCATAAAGAGCTAAAAACTAGTGTTAATAAAGCTTTGTAGTGCTAGAAACTTCAAATTTAGAAACGTTTTAGATTTCTAACCATTATTTTTCCCCCAGATTTTTCTCTTGGTGCTAGATTCCAGTGATTTGTGTGACTGAATCTAAGCAAAAAATATAATGAACTGTTGGCTTTTGCTTGCCTCCACACTGGTTAAGCTCATGCTTTCTTTGGTCATTCACCTTACCTATTTGAAACAAACAGTTGTCTTGAGTATTCTTCTAAAGTCTGTGCAGTGCCATTAGGACATGAGCAAAGTGCACAGGTCAATATTGTTTACATAAAACAGCCACCTAAAATGTGGGAAACTTACAGCTCAACCTTTACATTGGTGTCATTACTGTCCCCGTTGCAAATCCTTTCCAAAGTGACTGATTTGAATGGTAGCTAAAATGCAGTGTACTTGGAGATGGTGATCTCAAGCTAGTGCTGACAGTATCCTGCATTATCTCCAGAGAGCTTGGCCAGGTTTCAGAGGAGCCACAGAGACAGCATTCTCCATAGTAATGCCAACAGAGATGAATAAATTATTTCATCTCCAGCAGTCTGGCATTTTTTTTCCCCTTGTTTGTGAGTTTTGTCCCAGACAGTTGCAGATGACTTGATGTGTTCTTCCCTGGGAAAAATCTCCGTTTAAATAGTTTGCTGTGCAGTGTAAACTTTTAACCCCAAATTGCTCTCCCTACTAGTTCTTTAGGCTAGCCAAATATTATTTTAATAGTCACTAAATGTGTGTGTTCCCCGCATGCAATATGTTGTCTCACTTTTGTAGTATTTAGTTCACATAACAGCGTTTGTATTGTTTCAAGTCTCCTGTCTCTAATACATTACCATGTGAGCATTCTGAACTCTAAATGTATATTGCATCTAGTGCAGTAACATTCTGACTAAATTTAAAATTAATTTAAAGATTAACTCCCCATTTACTTGCAGAACCTCAGTCTTCCCTTTTCTTACTATTGGATTAAACATAGTAAAGTTGCCCTGAATAACCAGGGGCCAGCTCCTGTGGCCACAATATCCAACCTCAGAACATCTCAGGGAGCTGTGCTGTGCTTACTGGGTTTGTTCTTTCTATGGATAACATTGCAGATAAAGGCACAACCGTGTTGCAACCTTGGAGCAGGAACTTAAATGGACAGTGAGAAGGGAAATCCATGAAATTGTATACCTCCTTCAGCCTCCTCTTTGGATGCCTGGCACTGCTGGCTGCTGGTTTTTTAGCTGCCAAGAGTAACTCCAGATACACAACTCCCTTTCCTGCTCTGTGCACTCCACACTGGGGAAAAGGAGTTCCACAATTACTGATTTTCAGGTGAAGGTCCTGTAGCTTGAGTCCTCAGGTACATACTGAGGGATGCTATTTCCATCCATATTCCATATTCTCACCATATGGGAATGCTGCCTCCATCTATTCAAGATGATAACAGTGCTTAGGAGGAGGAACCTCTCCCTCCTTCTTCCCTGTGATGGGCTTTCAGAATACAAAGCCCTGACCAGCACTGTCCTGATTTTTTATATCATGCCTTTTAACCCTATCCTAATAACATCTTAAATGTTTTGTGAAGGGATTGTAAAATAATTTAATAATAAAATAATTTAAGTTTGCTTTTTAAATTTGAGCTCTCTTTTAGAGATGGCAGAGGAAAGGAGTTGGGACAAATCAGGTTTACAGATTTCTTTTATTGGAGAGGACTAGGTTGACTGAAAATGAAATACATACCAAAAGAAATAACTCAGTACCTACTTGGTTTTAAAACAGATTGATATTTAGAAGTTTGTAATAATCAAAACAAACAAGCAAACAAAAAAAAAAACCCACCAGCCCAACAAATTAAGTATCAACCATTGGTTTAAGTTTCCTGGAACATTTTAGGGAAATGAAATACAGTAGTTGGCTGATTACATCCTACACTAAGAGAGGTGATGATGGTGTTGATTTGCCTAGCCAGCTGTCCAGTGAAGACCACTAAATTTGTGTCTGGAAGATGATTTTCATTTCTAAACATGGAGGGTCATAGTACTACAGCTGTTCTGCTCATTGGTGGGTTTTGAAATGAGGAGCAGAAGTTCTTGTGGGCCCTTCTGCTCTGCCCCTTCCAGTGTTGAAAAATGAACTCTCCTTGCTGCACAGGGTAAACAAAAAAAATGGCATGAAAAATTTAATAGGCAGGAGATGTTCTCAGTGTGAGACAATCCAAGTGACAAGTCTTGATTGCATTATTTAACAACACAATCTGGAATGCTACAGAGCTTCACGTCTTAGTCTGTATTTCACTACAGCATTTCATGTTTGTGCATGAACTGCTGCCAGTCAACTGGTGCTTCCCTGTCTGCTCTTTTCCCTCATTTTTTGTCTTCATTTCTTACAGCAGTCTTCAGCAGCTTTCAAAATTATGTGACCTTTGTGATGATCTGAAAAGCACTGGCCACTTTTACTCGATGCCTAATCAATGTGGTGCTCTTTTATTTATTTATTTTTAAAGGAGTGACCAGGTTCTTTTTAACCTGTGCTAATTCTTGATGTATCTCAAAATATCAGTTAAACTGTTGCAAGGTCTATATATAGGCATATTTGCTAATAATGCCCATTCTTAATGCATAAAACCATAAAAATAAGAAGTATTATGCAAGAATTACAGCAAAATCCAGACAGGCAATGCATGTGAAATTTATTTTCTTCTAATACAAGTTTTGTTTCCTCTTGTGTTTTTCTAGTGTGTAACACTAAGACACTGTGGGAGTTTTATTTTGAATGTAAAATGTACCTAACTTCCATGGGAAGTTGTACATATGGATCATGGAAAAAGCACCTCTAAAAACACATTTTTCAGACTCTTCAAATGACACGAAGTCATAAGGATATATTGTCCTTAGATAGCTTTTGTTTGTCCCTATAAAAAATAATCTATTGTTAATACGCTGGTTTTTAGCATTGGAAATAATGCTCTAAAATACAATGATATTTATTCCATAACATATTTTGCCCATGTTAACAGAGAAATTGGTTTCTTTACAAGAGCTTCAGTAATTAACAAATATTTTTTAAAATATGACTCTAAAAGGAACTAACCTTACAGCTTCCATCAGCATTTTAAAAGAAAAATTTTGTTTCAGGTAAACCATGTTTGAGATACTTGTACCAGATGATTGCTTTTAAAGGTTAAAATCTTTTTTTGATTCTTCTCAAAACATACTTCTTACAGAATCACATTTCTTTAAAAATGTACATGTAGCTTTTTGAAATTATTATCAAATATACTTTTAGGAAGTCCTTCGCTAATTAGAAAAAAAATGGGAGACAGCTTATATCTTTAAAGACAGGGGACAAAAAAAAAAAAAAACCCTACACAAACTCACACTAGATCTTTTTGTTCTCAGCTCTGATTGTCCAATGAGTGCAGTAAAGAATATGTTTTGAGAATTAAATATATTTAGAAATAAAAGATATGGCTCCTTTTCCAACCAGTTAAAGATGAGGCAGACAAGATGGAAAATAATCTGATGCAGTGTTTCTAAATAACAATAGACATGGACACCTCCTGTGCTATCTGCAGTGAGCATGTCCTTTGAGTTTTTATCTAAGTTTCTTCCAGCCTCTACTGCACCCCAAGGTGATATATGATAGTCCTAAAGACAACTCACCAGGATTTCTTCTCCTCACTCAGTTTTAAATAAGTCAAGAAGATAGAATCCAGGTGAATTTTTGGGATGGTAAATGAAGAGACTACTAAAATGAATACAATTAGTCTCTTGGAGTTCCTTATACATTGTAGTAGCTCTTCAGAGAATGAAAATTCTTGATGAGTTGCTGCATGAAGAATTTGTCCCGTAGGTGATGGTGTGCCTATTGAATTCCATGTTGTTGTTAAAAATAAATATATATACATTTAATATGTTCTGCTGTTTAGATGCCCAACCTACAGAATCTGAAAAGGAAATTTATAATCAGGTGAATGTAGTGTTAAAGGATGCAGAAGGAATACTGGAAGACTTGCAGTCATATAGAGGAGCTGGCCATGAAATACGAGAGGTGAGCTAGAGCATTACAATTGTGCACAACCTGTGGTTGTTCATTGTCTGATCCTAACCAAATACTGCTGGGGTTTAACTTTGCTTGCAGGAGCTGTTTTGGCAGAGCATGTTGTCTATTAAAATCACTGTCTTGAATTTCTGCTCTGGAATGTTTCTTTTTAACAGCAAAACAGATGTTGCTTGTTTCAATCACATTAATCCACATATGTAATAGCAAATGATGCTTCTCAGAGTTTTTAAGGAATTGTTGCTATTGATTTTTCTTTGTATTCCCACATATGCTCTTTAATAGTGAATTTGGAAAGAGCATGGTGTGACTACAGTGCAGTACTGAGTAGTGTTGGCATCCTCTTGTATGGTAACTGGAGAAGCCTGGTTTGGTAATCCTAACACAAAAGGCATCTCATTTTCGATCCCTTTTAATTGGCTTTTACTTACTAAAGTAGATGTTTGGAACAGAAGCAAAGCTCCTGTACAGAACGTCAGTCCATTTTGCCTTTGCTTAAGAAAGGGTGGGATATAAATACTCTCCCAACCCCCTTTCTTTCTTCCTCACATGCAGCAATGGGGGCTGCTTTGCTCCTGAAGGAGGGAGTTACTCACTGTAACATACCCTTAAGAAATAGTATTGGATAGGAGGAGTGTCTGCTCACTCCAGATGAAGTGAGATACTCATAGCCATTCAGCTTTGAGAGTTTTTCTCTTCAAGGAATTCATAAGGTGGGTTTAAGAAGGATAACTGTGTCACACAAAACCCTTAGCCCTATAGATAGCTTACTTGTTCTTCAAGGAAGGAGCATGTTCAGGGACAGGCTGTAGGATCAGGCAGGAATGTACACCTGCAGATCCCATAGAGAAAGGAGAGATACTCCTCTGAGAGGAGGTAGGCATGGCAGGAAGGAAACTTTCTAGGGCCAGAGAGGAGTGTGCTGCAAGCCACAGTCCAGGGTTGACTGCAACAGTATTTGGAATCAAAAACTTGACAGTGAAAATACTGCAGGACAGTTATGAGCATTTTATTTGTGTTTTTTTTAGTATATTTTCAGTTACTAACTGGAGAGGTTGAATTTAAGGTATTCTGTGTCTGGGAAGTTTACTGTAAAAACAAAGTCTAGAAATGTAACCCTCAAAGCTGTGGTATACATTATGTCCTGGTGGTGCTTTATGCTGTTGATTATGCTTAAATGTTCCTACTGTAATATTTAGCCTGAATTTCACAGCAATATTTTTTCTTTGCAAATTTGGGAATTAGTGATAGATACCAACATTAGGGATGAGGCTTTGATCGCTAAATTTTTTGCTTGGAGTAACCATAATAAAGTTGTTAATTAACTAGATCTGGTTATGTAAATTTTCTTCTCTGAGTAACTTGATTTTTAACCATTTCTTTATACTCTCTCCAAGCTGTTTTCCTGTTCAGGATGCTTACTTTCAACACAATTATTTAGACCTTTTTGGAACAGACATGGGTTAGTACATGCTTGTCTCTCAACTGAAAACGTCTTAGTAGGTAGATTTTTACTTACTAGCTCTTCAAACAATTGTCCTGCATAGGTGTTTTGGTTTGTTGTGTTTTGTTGTTTGGGGTTGTTTTGTCAGCAGTGCATCAGTTATTCCCAATCTAAGCACACTTTTCTTCTCTCTTTTTCTAATTTAAGGCAATACAGCATCCAAACGATGAGAAGCTGCAAGAGAAGGCATGGGGTGCAGTTGTTCCACTAGTAGGCAAACTAAAGAAATTCTATGAATTTTCTCAAAGACTAGGTAAGTGGAAAGGTGTTAAGGGGTTTTTTGTCTTCATTGGTGTGTTTGGCATATTCAGATGTGATCACATCTAGGTCAACTCCTTACTGGAAAAAGCTCATATTGGATAGATTCCTCCCATACACAGGACTGGATGACAGCAAACTTGCTTCAGTGAGTACCTGAGAGGAGAGAGATTGGGAGCATACTTGTTACTCTTCCTCTACTCCTTTAGTAACTCTGGAAAGCAGTTACTAGCTGACTGACTGGAAAAGAGTGGACTAAATAATCAGAAATTAATTCTGTCAGTGTTTTTGATACCAGGAGTACTTAAAAGAGACTGTATTATTCCTCCCTAAACACCAGGAATAATTTGATTTGTGGAAATGCCTGTTCTTGGTTCATACAGACACAATACTTGAGATGGTGCTTCATGCCTCTTCTGAAACTCACTGATGTGGTGGCTAAGCTGATAAAACCTATTAGATTAGTTTTTTCACCAGCTTTCTGTTGTTATCTCATTTCTAATCAAATTTATTAACATAGCTTGTAAAAATGTGTTTAAAAGATGGAAACTTTGTGCAGGCTAGTTCTCCTTTGTTAAATGGATGAGGTATTTTTCTCAAGAAGATGAGCAGGGAGTTGGATTATAAATTTATCTTGAGTAAGATGTGACTTGCTTATAGTTATGTGCCTCTTGAATTCTATCTTCTTGTAAAGGCTGAAGTCTGCTAACACAGGTTATTGAAATGTGTTTTACACGAGTATTGCAGACAAAGCTTGAGTAAAACTTTTGAAGAAGGTTTTTTGGTGGCTGTCAGTGCTGCTGAGACCTGGTCTGTACAGCAATTTGTACGTAAATATGACAGCAGTGACACATAGATAAGCAACCTATCAATTATTAATTGCCATGTAGTTTGTTATTAATTGCCGTGTGTTTTATCATTAATTGCCATGTATTTTGGCAGAGGTATGTTTAAAGTCTAGCATGCAGGGTATCAGCCAGTGCTGATACAAGAGGGAGGTGCAGTTGTATGTTGCAAAATCCTCTCCTGTGGTTGCAGAGGCCGGGCTGCGAGGCCTGCTGGGAGCCCTGACGAGCACTCCCTATTCCCCAACACAGCACCTGGAGCGAGAGCAGGCTCTTGCTAAGCAATTTGCAGAAATTCTTCACTTCACACTCCGATTTGATGAGCTCAAGGTAAGAGCTTGTAACCAGAAAGGCTGGAAAAAGAAGCCAAGTCTGTTCAGTGAAGCAATCTGGGTTGTGTTCTGTTCTGGAATAGAATGTGCAGTGGGTACTCAAATATCCAATATGCTTGGCTTGCTCTCGTGACCTAGAAGTTAGATTAAACTGGAAAGCAGATGAAATATCATATTAGCTTTAGGCACTTGTTGTACTTCAGTTCATATTAATCGTGTTTCTTCACCCAAATTTGGCATGTCTCTTGGGATAATGCTGCTGCTTTTAGCTTGTGTGCACCCATAGTCCAGCTATTTTCTTGCTAATGCTCAAAGAACTAAGCTGAAATGATAATTAATTTGCTGGTCTGATCCTTGGAGTCAAATCAGCAAAGCAATTTTTTTCAACCTACTAATTTCCAGCTTCTGTTTAGAAGATTGCTTCTTTTTCTTCTTCCTGTTAGAGCTTGTTCTGAATCTGAGAAACCAGAAAGCTTTATGTGATGCTTCCCAGTTTCCAAGATGTCACAGGCCTTTTTGCTTTAGGCAGTTGAATATTTTTTTGTTGGGTATATTTTATGAAAACTTCTCCTGATATTTTTCTTGAATTTGTCACAACTCCCTTGCTTCTGTATCTACATAGATGACAAATCCTGCTATACAGAATGACTTCAGCTACTATAGAAGAACTCTGAGCCGCATGAGGATTAACAATGTCCCAGTAGGTAACCCTTGGATGAGATGAAATGTAATCCTCTGCTACCACCTCTCTTCTCTATGTACAGAACAACTAAACCCTTTCTTCTGTTCTTTAGGCAGAGGGAGAAAATGAAGTAAATAATGAGTTGGCAAACAGAATGTCATTATTTTACGCTGAAGCGACGCCAATGTTGAAAACCTTAAGTGATGCCACAACAAAGTTTGTGTCAGAGGTAAGAGTATAAATTTATGGCTTGGATAATATGCTTCAGAGCACTGCAAAGCCAGACATAATGGAGAATACAACTTCCACCAGGCCTTATCTGGCATCTAGAAATAAAACTTGGGGTTTGAAGCCTCAAGAAATGTAAGGTGTCTTTCCCAGCTGCTGTAGGGTTAGGGACTCCAGCCAGGCACTTGGTGTGTGCGTTGCCAGAAGTTAATGGGTAGTGTCACATCAGTGGTGATGGCTTTCCTCAGAGAGGGAGGTGGGACAGGTAAGTATTTTGCTTGCATTGTGGTGGTGATTTAGAGCAGAAATTTCAGAAAATTGAAAGGGAAACAGCTGGATTATCCGTGCTTGAAATAGGGAATGGAATTGAAATGTAGCTTTGTTTTCTCCTTCCCAAGACTCTCTTGTTACACTGTGTAAAGTCAAGTATACTACATTATTGCAACAGGGAGGAGGAACCTGAACTGGAAAAGTATTTCAGCATTTTGAGACATCCCTATTTATCCTTGACTACCTAAATAAATATTGGTTGTAAAATCCAGTCAGTACAGGTATTGTGCTTGCCTTCTGGTAGCTGTGATGATTTTTGGCTTACATGCAAAAAATGCATGCGATTTCTTAGTAAAAAATAATTTTACATTACATAATTAATTCAAAGTTATATTTATCTTTTAATTTGTTTTTCCCTGAGTTCTGCTTTATGCTTGAAATGCCATAAGAAAATTTTCCTCTTATTTTATATTTCGTTGTGATGTTTATCTGCAACAATTTTAAGTTTTACTGTTAAAGCAGATGAATATATTTGGCTATAGAAATTTTTGTCGTTGTAGTAGTAGGTTAGATGATTCCTTCAAAACTTTCCAAAAGTCAACCATGTTAATGATGCAGCTTTCTGACTACAAACAAGCAGGCAAAACCTATGTGGTAGCATTTCCTCTGTAAATTGCTAATCTATATGGTAACATTTAAAAAAAATGCAAGACTACCTGACTTACCATAGTTATGTTGATGTTTTTAATTGCTCCACATTGCCATGCCAGCAGATAACTGATTTGACTTAGGTTTTTTAGTATAATATTTCACAGTAATTGAATTGTGGCAACTGTTAATCTTCTTTTGCAGAATAAAAATTTACCAATAGAGAATACAACAGATTGCTTAAGCACCATGGCGAGCGTGTGCAGGGTCATGCTGGAAACCCCGTGAGTACCAGCAGTGCTTGGGTTGGGTAGGAGGCATCTCTGTTTCAGACCTGACTTGTGATGCACAAGGTGAAAGAAATACAATTGGGGTAATTAGGAACTATGGTGTTTCCTTTTTACCAGCCTGGTTGTTTGCCTTGACATGAAACCACCTTGTCTCATTTTGCCAGCCACGCAAATCATGCGGTCTACTTTTCTGAACACATTAATATTTAAAAATAGAATGGCTGTGGAAGCTAGACAACCTCTTGGCACTCTTTATAAGTGGTTTTCTCATGTATAATTCAGAGACATAGACTATTTGAGCATGATTGCCTAGGGCCTCCTGAAAGAGGGGCTACAGGGGATGGTACATCCTGGTGGGCTGGCCTGGCTGATGGCTCTAACAAAATGACAGTGCTCCTCTCAGGGGAATTAAGAGGCAGCTTCTAGGCATGAAGGCAGTCAGTTGGCTACTGTACATTTGAGAGGCACTGGGAGTATGACCAAAGTCAGACTAAACTTTGATTTTTTTTTTTTTAATCTGTTTCTTCTGTGTTCTGAATAGTTTTCTATTGGTAAAATTATTCGGGCATGAGCTATGTCTTTTTAAATAAGCTTCTGTCCAAATACCACAAGACATTTGTTTTGGAGTGCATTTAAAAGCTCCAAGCATTTATATTCTTACTCTTCTTAGGAAGGGACTGTTCCATTTTAAAAAGTAGTTAAATGTTGTCCATTAGCCTGGCTCTTTTTTTTCTAAGTCAGAAGTTTGGATGTGTGCTAGAAGGTGGCAGGGAAAAGTGTAGGAAGCATTGGAGACAAAGTTAGTATGTATTGTTTTAATCTTTTTCATCTTTGATAAAACTCAAATGGTGTAGCTGCAGGATTCTGTTTTAGGTTTGAGAATTTTTATTAATCTTCAGGTAACCTTCTAAACAGTCATCTGGCTTTTGGCAGGTTATTGAAAGGAATAAAGAAAACTCTCAAAAGTTTGAGGTTGGTGGATTTGGTTGGGGTGGGTTGGTTTGTTTGTTTGTTTTTTCTCTGAGGATTTAAAGTAGGATTTTTGTCTTTAGTCTTATTTTGGGTGTTACTAGTACATACTGTTATCTTGTGTTTCATAAATAATAACCTGTGTTTTTGAATTACAGTGAATATAGAAGCAGGTTTACAAATGAGGAAACAGTATCATTCTGTCTGAGGGTAATGGTGGGTGTCATCATACTCTATGACCACGTGCATCCGGTGGGCGCTTTTGCCAAAACTTCAAAAATTGATGTAAGTTT